>JAODAL010042359.1:0-34915 GCA_025379985.1 Phyllomedusa bahiana | reverse complement strand
AGTTTAAATGTGATTCCCGAATCCACCACTGTAGCTGATTGGAGCGGCCCGGGTCCCCCTTGGCGGGTGGACCACCCCCCTGTCCGGAGGGGCTCTTCACTCACCAGCTTCCCACAAAAGTCCGGGGTGGGTCGCAAATCAGTGCGCAGATTTTTCTCCCTGACTGGACGCCACCTGCCCTGACACACTTTGGATTATGCCACTGGTCACTATCTTCTAACCCGGGCCCCCAACATAATTTTTAAAGCTACTCCTGGATTATGCCACATGTTTTGTGTTGAGCGATTTTATCGCAAAGTTGAAATGGGCCAAGTTTTTTTTTGTCAAAATTTTTTAATCATGCGATAATTTTAGGTTAAAATCTGGCTCCTATTAATATCACCCCATTTTCGGCGTTTCCCTTTTCATTTTGGCGGCCAAAATAAAAGAATAGAGCAGGGGAGATGTGTGTGCACGTCATGACTGGAGTGTAGGTTGCGTTTGGCTGGAAAAATCACATGACCTCGTTTTAATAAAAACAGCCCTTCCCGTTCTGTCAGTGCTGTCAGCTCTGTAGCAGTAACTGGCTCTCTTTTCCAAACACTCAAAAAATTATTCATTTCTTCACAGAGAAAGCTCTACTGTTGCTGTGATCCTTCCCAACTTATTTAGACAGGATTTAAAGATTTTTTGTAGTTAGGTAGAGAATTTAAAAGGACATCCGCTGTAAAGTCACGGGGCGGAGCGGGGGGGGGGGGGCCCGCGGGCGAAACAACAAACTTAAAAATGCGGAATATTTTCACCAAAACATGTAGACATTGCACGCAATAGCTTTTTTTATTAACAGTTTTTTTATGAAATATTTCCTGGATATTGGGGAGCCTAACTTATATAAGGATACACATCTTTTCTAGAACTGAGGTCTCTTTTTAGGTGAAAACTCCACTTTTTTTATCTATACATTTCGATAGGTGTTTTTTTAAAATTTTCATAAAATTTGGCAATAGCCGTGAAACACAAAATTTTTTTTTTGGTTTTTATGAATATTTTTTAAATTTTTTTATATTTTAAACAACTTCGCCAATATTTCATAATCAAAAATTACTGAAAATTTTTTGTACTTCTCACAAAAATAATGAAAGTTCAAAAATGTAACCCGGGAAACCTCAAAGGGTTGAATGTCCAAAAAACGCAAATTCCGCCAAAAGGATCTACTGTTTTTGATGCCTTTCACAGAGACAAGGGGGCAGCCGGTTTTGATTCCTCCATAAGAAACACCCCACGTTTTTTGGGGATAACCACGCCCCCCCTTTTTTTTAAGTTGAGGGGAACCTACGTACGCTGGTGAAAATAAATTAAATTAAAACCCCCCTGCTATTCAAACAGGAATCAACATCAAGGAACCCAGTAAATCTTTAAAAAATTTAAAAATACTATTAGTGCAAACAATTCTATTCTATTAAAACAGTAAAAATAAATATACATAAAGCACTCTTTGTTAACCCCAATATTAACTGTTTATAAGTAGAACCACATTTGGAGGAAAAAAATTTCAAATGAAATTATAAGAATATTTTCCCACGGGCACGTTTCTTTAAACCCCTTTTCGGAGCTAAATCAACTTTTTACCAAAATACTTCACCTGCAAAGTCGCAGATTATCTGAACGGCACTACCCTGACCCTTTTAAACACACCAGCGTAAGTCTTATCTTATCCCTTTAATGTTTATGTCCTGTATTGCAAGCGGCGGTTTTAAATTAATTATTTCACCTGCACTAAATTTGAATAAATACCCCAGCGTACGTGGGATCCCTCTCACATTTTGAAAAAGGGGGGGTTTATCTCCCGAAACGCGTGGGGGTGTTTTTTATGGGGGCATCAAAACCCGGGTTTGCTCCATGACTCTGCAAAAAGGGGCATCGAAACCAGTAGATCCCTTTTGGGGGAAACTTCCCTATCTTTTTGGGGAAAATTTAAACCCCCTCATTGAGGTTTCCCGGGTTTACAACCTTTAAAATTTCCATTTTTTTTTATGTGAGAAGTACAAAAAAATTTCAGCTAATGTTTGATTTGGCAATTTTTGGCGAAGATTTTTCATAATATAAAGAATTAAAAAAAATTCATAAAAACCCAAAAAAATATTTGTTTTAAAGGGAAATTTTGTCCTAATTATGCTGTTTTCCATGCGGGGGGGGTCCTGCTTAATGCCGTGCAAAAACCCTTTGGTATTTTTAAAGTGCTACTTTTTTTTTTGAACTTTTTAAATTTTTGCCCTTTCCCACTTTGTTTGATATAGCCCCCTTTCCCTAACCAACAAAAACCCTGTTTTTAAAACTTCATTTTTAAAATAATAATCTCAAAAAAAAATGAGGAGAAAAAGAAAAAAAACATAAAACCCAATCCAAAAAAAAACTAGTTTCCACCCTTAGACCCCCACGGGGATTGCCCCCCCGAAAAGGGCCCCCCCTGCCCGGGAAACCTACACCCTAAATAAAAAACCCCTAACACTAAAGATGCCCCCACATGTCCCCTCACAACACTTCATCAGGGCCCTTGGGTTATGGAAAAAAAAAGGGTGCGGGCAAAAGGGCCCCAGAATAGATAAAGGACCTAACAACTCAGGTCCTATCTACAAAATTTGTCCCTAAACGGTTGATTCCCCCATATGGGGAGGATTAATAGTCATTCCCCCAAAAAAAAAAAGGGGCCAGTGGAAAGGGTTTGTCCACGAAACCCCCTTCTATAAAAAAAGGGAATAAAAAAAAAAGTTAAAAAGTGGTAGGGATCCATTTGACTCTCTAGAAAATAATAAATGCGAAAAAATTCCCCAGAAAACGGTCAAGGGGAGTATATATATATATATATAAATATATAAAATATAAAAAAATTAAAAAAACTGTTCCCAAACAAGGACCCCAAATTATCCCCCTTTCACAGTTTAAAAGAGGTATTTCCTGATATCAGACAAATTAAGAATTAAAAAAGGGTTGTAATATTGCAAAAGCTATCCTGGGATGAAAAATTAAAAATCTATGGAACACTTTAAAAGGGAAAACCCTTACCATCCGGTTTTTAAAACCCTGTAAGGGGAATAACTCCTCACAGGGCCCAATGAGTCTACCAAAGTGTCATAGAAGAGACTGTTCCCAGTCAAAAGCATCCCAAATACTCTAAATATTTACACATTCATGCGGATAGAGTTTTAGCAAAACCCTTTTGGGGTTTTTATGTGAACAAAAAAACGGGCTCAAAACCCACGGGTTTATCATATCTCAAAAACCGAAAAACCGTTGCAATGATGCACCATTTTTGAAGATCCTCTGACAAAATGACCCCCCAAAAAACGTCCCTAGGGTGGGACCCTTTTCCTCAGGAAAAGGGGGGGCAGTGCAGTCACAACCCTGCACATTTCCCCCGGAAATAATGGGGTTTCCGGGGGCCCCAAAAGCCGCCGCCCCCCTTTTCCCCCGGCCCCGGCGCCCCCGGGTCCCCTGCCCGAACAGCTGACCTGAAACCCCAAAAAAACCCTTTCAGTTTCAAAAACCAAGGCGCCGAAAACCAGGGGCAGCAGAAGTTATGCGCCCCCAATTTTAAACCACAAAAGGAAAAAACAGGTTTTAAACATGACATTCAGGAACAACTAGCCCAATGGGATAAGGCAAAAATTTGAGGGAAGCAAGGATTTTCAAATGAAACAGCCAGAAGCCCAAAAACCGTTCATTAAATCCTTGGGGGAGACTTTTTTAAAGTCTAAAAATCCACTGGGTTTCCCCTCTAAAGGGCAGCAACCTTCCAGTTGCCCCCCCGGGAAACAGGGGGGAAAAACTCTGAAATTTCCCCAAAAAAACGGACACATTTTAAAATCGCCACCATGTTGTTTAAAATATTGCCCTTGCAATTGGGGTATCCTTCCCATGCTTGAAATAAATTCACTTTTGTTTTCACCCCAAAACCCCTCCCGAAATCCTCTGAGGGCCCTTTTCCAAAAGTTTTCCAACCACAATTAAAAAGGGATTTTATAAATCACCCCTTTTTCCCTTCGCAATTTATGAATTAAACCAATCGGGAAAAACTCTGAAAAAGGGCCCCTTTGTTTGTAAAAATTTTTTTCCCCCGTTTCCAAAAATTCCACCACGAAAACGCGGGCCGCTAAAAACTGAAACTTCCCAAAAAAAAAGGTTGATTAAGCCAAGATCAGGGCTCAATTGCTTTCAAAATGACTATGGACTACAAATTTTCCCCAATCCCCTTACCCTTAAGATAGGTGATATGGGGTAATCCCCTATCAACCCTTTTTCAGGGTTTATCCAGCTTTAGGATTTTTTCCCCAAAATTCCTTTTTTTATTATCTTTCCCAAATGGAGCACCCCCATCAAAGTCCCCAAATTAAACAAAGAATTTCCCCCATTTCTTTTCTCGATTTACTTTTTGAATTTAAGAGTGCGCTTTTTGGTTGTTGGGAGAGCATTCCTATAGGGGTTCTCAAGGACCCCCCCTCCGGAAAGCCCCCCTATCAAGAAAACCTTTTCCCCCAAGTCCCCCAGATTGATTTTTAAATTTTCCCAAAAGGGGAGAACAAATTTTTTTTTTCCTCAAAAAAGTAAGTATTGGGCCCTTTGGGGATTCCCCTCTTTAGAGGGGCAGGTTGACCCGCTGTCCCCCCTCAAGAGGGGGAAATTGGGACATCGGCTCCGAAAGATTGTGGTCTCTAGGGAACCCCCCCCCTGTCTTCCAAATATGGACAACCAAAAATGAAAGGAACCCCTTCCCCCTTAATCCCATACTTGAAAAAGAGATTCAAATCATTATTTTTTAATTTAAAAAATCCCAAAAAAGGCCTTAAAAACCCTTCTGGGGCCCCCTTCCATAAAACCCGGGTGTCGTCGATATACCTTTTTCCAAAAAAAAATGCATCCGTTTTCCCAAAGTGTTAGCGTCACCAAAAACAAATGATTTTCCCCCCACCAGCCCAGGAGCAGATTTGCGTAGGGGTGGCCACAGGAGCTTACCCATGGCCTTTCCCCTGAGGGTGGTGGGAGATTTTTCTTATTAAAAAAAAAAAAAATTTTTTGGTGAGAACAAACTCAAGCAAATGGGGGACAAGCCTATTTTTTCCTGAAACTGACACCCCTGTGCCCCGTCAAAAAATTTTCCCGGGGGCTCTCAGCCCCGGGAATCATGCGGGATGGAGGATTAAAAAAGCCCCCCACGCAATGCCCCCCAAAAGGCATGAAAAAGGGGGGAACCGTAATACCCTCCAACTTGCGCAGGGAGATCCCTCAACCCCAATGTATAATGGGGGTCCACCACAAAGGGAAACCCAAAAACTTTCGATAAAGTGTCCATATTTTGGCAAAGACTTTTTCCCCCCCCCCCAAAAAAATGGGGCTCCACGCAAGGGGAAATAAAGGTGTGATTTAAAAATCAATTGAAATTGGGGGTCTGGAATACATTGGAAAACCAGTTTGGGGAACTGTAAATGATATAAGCATGGTAAAGGGTAACCCCCAAATTTCAAACACATATGTAACATACAGGTGGCCCAATTTTAAATGTTTTCAAAATTTGTGGGGGTTGACAGAGTTTCCCCCTGTTCGGGGGGGCCCAAATTGGGGTAGGTTTTCTGCCTTTAAAAGGGGAAACCCATGGATTTTTTTGACTCAAAACTTTTCTCCCCACAAGGTTTTAAAAGAAACGGTTTTGGGCTTCTGGGTGTTTCTTTGAAAATCCTTGCTTCTGTCAATTTTTCCTTAACCTATTGACCATTTTTCCGACTGTCCCTGTTTTAAAACCCTTTTTTCCTTTTTGTAAAATTGGGGCACAAAAACTTCTGCTGCCTCTGTGTCCCCGGCCCCCTGGTTTTTGTATCTGTCAGGGGCCGGGGTTTCAGGGCAGCTGTTCAGTCATGTGACCGGGGTTGCGCCGAAAACCGGGAAATGGGGCGCAAAGCTTGGGGCCCCCGGACCGCACTTATTTCCCCCCGGGTGCAATGCGCTGCCCCCCATAAAAGGGTTGTCGGTTTTTGGGGTATTTAAAAAATTTAAAAACCTGTGGGGGTTCCAAAAAAAGGGGCAGTTTTTTTTGTTTTACATAACCAATGGAAATTTTTTTAATCTCTATCCAGCAAGACATTGTTTTTTATTGAGAGTATGGTATGCTTTTGACTGGGGAAAAGTCTTTTTTTAAAGACACTTTTTGGTAGACCCCATTGGGACATGTTAAAGTGTATCCATTACATGTTTTAAAAAAACCGGGTGGGATGGGGTTCCCCTAACCAAGTGTTCCATAGATTATTTTTAAAAAAAACATCCCCTTTTAGCTTTGCCCTATATAAAACACTTTTTAATTCCCTTTTAAATTTTCCTGAATAAAAGGAAAACCTCTTTAAACGTGAGGAATAATTTGGGGGTCCTTGTTGGGGCATTCCTTTTTTTTATATAAAATATATATATTTTAAAAATATAATAATATTTTAATATATAAAATACTCCACTTGACACTTGCGGGAATTTTTTCCGGGAAAAAAAAATTATCTCAAGAGGGGATGGAAAACCAACCACTTTCTAACTTTTTTTTATCTCCTTTTTTAGATAGAGGTTTGCATTTGGACACCATACACTGTCCTCTTTATTTTTGGTGGAATGATATTAATCCTCCACATATCAGTGAATCAACCTTTAGACAATTTTGTAGTATAGGACCGAGTTGTTAGGTCCTTTTTCTATTCTGGACCATTTTTTCCCCCCACCTTTTTATTTTCCATACCAACCCCTGATGAAGTGTTGTGAGGACATAGAAAAATGTCGGGAATCTTTAGGTTTGGCTTTATATATATAGGGTTAGTTCCGGACAGGGGCCCCCCCTTTTGGGGCGATTTCCCCGTTGTCTATAGGGTAGCTAGATTTTTTTGGATAAATTATTGCTATTTTTTTTCCTCATTTTTTTAGGTTTTATTAAAATAAGTTTTAATACATATTTTTTTGGTTAGATATTGGGTTTTTTATGTTAAAATTGGGAATTTTTTAAAAATTATATTTCCCTTTTTGTCGTGTTTTCTGCAAATTTATATAGCCCCTTGCAGTAATTGAAAAACCCGCAATTTTTAGTCACACAGTTGATAGGTGCCAAAAAATACTTTTTTTTTTCCGAAAACATTTTTTAGATACGTGTTTTTTTTTTTTTCGCGTACACTTTGTTCATTGAGGAAACTTGCACTAAAGTGAATACACAATTTTTTGTAGCCCAAAGGGTAAATTTGAAAGTGCCAAAAAACCTTTTTATCCAATACTTTTCAGATAGTTTTTTTTTCATTTTGTGCACTACACTTTGTTCTTGGGCACCTTGCACTTAAATGTGAATACACAATACAAACAGGTCCTTTTAAAAAAAAATGTTGTTTCAAACAGACATTTTTTCAAATTTGCCCAAAGGGGCTCAAAGGGGGTCAGCTTTGAATTTTTGGGGCATTTTGCTTGAATGACTTTAAAATCCTTATTAAAAAAAAAATTTAATACAATTAAAAAAAGAAACAAAGACTGTGGGATTCCATCCTATTTTAAAAAGTTTTTCTAGAATTAAAGTACTAAAAATTCATTTTCAAAAATAGCTGGGAAAAAAAATTCCCCGAATTGTACAAGGGGGGTAAGGAAAACTTTCCAATGTAGGTTTAAACAGAGGACATGGAGTATGGCACGGGCAAAACAAGTACAAGACAATTTCCTCACATGTTGAGTAAAAAAGAAAAAAAATGCCAAGAAAAAGGGGGCCTGGGGGGAACAGGAGCTTAAACCCCCATATTTCCAAGTGAAGCCAATTGGTCCGCACTCATACGAGGGACAAGCGCTACCCCGGACAGGGACAGTATATGTCCTGAAATAAAATGGGGTTGAAAACTCTTTTTCCGCACTTTTTTAAATTTGGGGGCAACAGGGTTAATGGCACTCTGCGGTACAGGACAATTTTTCAATGTCCATTTTAACTAAAATGGGGGTTGAAAGACTCCTTTTTCCGCACTTTTTAATTTGGGTCGCAGGGTTAAAGGTCCTCGCGGTACAGGGAAAAATTTTGTCAAGTCCAGTTCAACAAAAGGGGTTGAAAGACTCCTTTTCCGGGACTTTTAATTTGGGGGGGCAACAGGTTTAATGGCATACTGCGGTTTCCCCGACAGGTCAAACAATGTCCAGTTCAATAAAATGGTGGTTGAAAGACTCCTTTTTCCGGCACTTTTTAATCTGGGGTCATGCAGGTTTGGGGCTCATGCTGTGGCCCAGGACAGGTATATTCAATGTCCGTTTAAACTAAAATGGTGGTTGAAAGACTCCTTTTTCCGGCACTTTTTAAATGTGGGGGTCATGCAGGTTTGGGGCTCATGCTGTGGCCGAGGACAAGGATAGTTTATGTCCAGTGAAACGAAAATGGTGGTTCAAAGACTCCTTTTTCCGGCACTTTTTAATCTGTGGGTCATGCAAGTTTGGGGCACATGCTGTGGCCCAGGACAGGGATAGTCTATGTCCAGTTCAACTAAAATGGTGGTTGAAAGACTCCTTTTTCCGGCACTTTTTAATCTGGGGGTCATGCAGGATTGGGGCTCATGCTGCGTTCCAGGACAGGGATATTCAATGTCCAGTTCAAGTAAAATGATGGTTCAAATCATACTGCCTTCTGGCACATTTTAATTTGTGGGTGATGCAGGTTTAAGGGTCATGCTGTGGTACAAGACAGGGATAGTGAATGGTGTGTGACTTTTTTTCTGTGGCTTTTATAACCCAAGTGTGTTGCCTAAAATGTAGCACGTATCCATTTGACTGTTGTGGATTTTAATTCCAGCTTCTCCAGCCCTTTTTGGGTGTAAGAATGAAGGTGTTGTTGCTCTCCCATAGACTTTAATGGTCATCGGTGATAATCTATCATCGACCATCGAATATCTTGTCTATGATGGTCGACTATCGACCATCGACCGATGGCGATAGTCAACGTAATCGCTCAACACTACACATGATCACTATCCTCATAATCCAGGGACTACCTGTACAGTAATTATAAAAGATATTCCTGGATTATGCCACATGATCACTATCTTCCAAGAACTTTTTTGCAAACAGCTTTCTTATTTCAAACATACAGAAAACAGATCTTGGATTCATTATTGTCTACCTTATTAGCAAACAATGAAAAAGCTGTGGAGTACGAAACCCCTGTAGAATCCAAATGTACATGAAGAAGAAGAGGAGGTCAACATTGTTGCCTTCATCTCAAGGCTTCATTGTGTGATATATCAGGGTTATATCACTATAAGGACAAAGCTTCACCCCACAGTCCCCTCTGTCTATCTCTATTCCTGCAGTGTCCGCACATCCCACCTCTACACCTGCTCATCACTATTCCCCCCTATCTTCCTTCTCTACTGTCACTCATGACAAGCTCTCCTCTCTACTGTCCAAATCCAACCTCACCACCTGTAGTCTTGACCCACTGCCATCCCACCTCATCCCTGACCTTAGTGCTGTTATCATCCCAGCCCTCGCCCATCTCTTCAATCTATCGCTAACCTCTGGCACCACCTCCTCCTCTTGCCCGCTCTCTGTTGGTGTCCCCCAGGGGTCAGTCCTGGGCCCACTACTCTTTTCTATCTACACTATTGGTCTGGGTCAACTAATAGCATCGCATGGCTTTCATTACCACCTGTATGCTGACGATACCCAACTCTACATCTCCGGCCCAGATATCGCTTCTCTTCTCTCCCGGATCCCTGACTGTCTGTCGTCCATTTCCTCCTTCTTCTCCTCCCGTCTCCTAAAACTAAACGTGGAGAAAACTGAATTCATCATCTTCCCACCGTCCCACTCCATCCCTCCACCTGATCTCTCTATCACAGTCAATGGCTTCACTCTCTCACCAGCTCCACAAGTCCGCTGCCTTGGGATAACCCTTGACTCCAATCTGTCCTTCAAGCCGCACATCCAAGCCCTCACCTCCGCCTGCCGCCTCCACCTGAAAAACATCTCTCGCATCCGTTCATTCCTTAACTTCGAAAGCACAAAAATGCTGGTCCATGCCCTCGTCATCTCACGCCTAGACTACTGCAACATCCTTCTCTGCGGCCTCCCAGCTAGCACCCTCGCTCCCCTCCAATCCATCCTTAACTCTGCTGCCCGTCTTATCCACCTCTCTCCTCGCTACTCCCCTGCCTCTCCCCTCTGTCAAACCCTTCACTGGCTTCCCATTGCCCAGCGAATCCAGTTCAAGTTAATAACCTTGACCTACAAGGCTCTAACTAACCATTCCCCCGATACATATCTGCCTTAATCTCCCCGTGTCAACTCCTCACATAACCGTCTCCAAGACTTCTCCCGTGCTTAACCCATACTCTGGAACTCACTGCCCCAACACCTCAGACTCTCCCCCACTCTCACCAGCCTCCCAAAAGCAGCCTGAAAACCCATCTCTTCAGGATTGCCTATAACCAAAACTAACCCTACTATCACTACACTATCCTAAATCATGTCTGACCCTCACCTTCTGTCTCTTACCACCTTCCTTGTAGACTGTAAGCCCTCACGGGCAGGGACCTCCCTCCTTCTGTACCAATTGTTAGTTAGTAATTTGTCACCTTTGTACTTGTTTGACCTATATTATGTATGAAACCTGAATGTACAGAGCTCTGGAACCAAGGGCGATCAAAAATAAATAATAATAATAATAAGGACTGATACATAGATAACAACAAACCTTTATTGTTTGAGTTCAATGAATGTTTCTGATTCCCTGCTCTGAAAAGAAGCAATCTTAAAAACTTGGGAAGAAACTGCAAAGGCTATGACCTTTTTACTTGAAAGGAAACAGTGCAGCCCTACTGTGCCTAGCTGTGGAAGCTCTGCAAGTATTAGTTTCTACAGCAGCTGGTTAACATTTGCATTAACTCGAGGGAAGATTATCTTGCCATGATGTACAACTTCTAAGTGGCATTTGGCTTTATGTACAGTAGCAATGACAATTTAGTATTGTTTGCACCAGTTTTAAAGGGGTTGTCCACCTCCCTTTATTTAATGTATTGAGCTGGGGATAGAAGAAAATAAAAAAATTATACATCTGAGCTGCCGTTTGTTCCAGTGATGAATTTGCCTGTCTACTCCACCGGTCTTCTGTTGTCTTCCAGCTTTGGCTGAACAGAACATCACCAATCACAGGATGCAGCATTTGCATGACACTGTGCAACATTTCCTTTCAGAGCTTGGACTTCTGAAAGGTGATGTTTGGTAATGTCATGTGACCACTGAAATGTCACAGGCTGCAATGGTGACATTCAAAACGGCCAAAGCCGGAAGTCAACAGAAGACAGGGGAAGAGGACCAGAGTGCATTGTGGCCATAAGCAGTTCATAGGGGTGTATTGTTTGTTTCATTTTTTCATGACTCAGCTTCACACAGACCATTCAAAGGAGGAGGTGGACAGCCCCTTTTGTAGCACTATTGATTGACACAATATAATAGTCTCATTATGCTGAGAACCATTGTGTTCTTAACACAAATCCAATCTATATGTCGTAAAAGTCTGTTGTTAGAGAACCCCTTTAACATACTTTTGACTAGGTTTTAAAGACTGCATTCCACTACACATTGTTCATCATTGATTTTTCTGGAAAACCCTAGTTTTTGATTGCATTTAAAATAAGTAAATTCCATGGATAGTATGGGCATTTCAGCCTGTTTAATCTATTGAAGACCAATTTATAAAGAATATTTGCAGCGAACTGCTTCCTTTTAGCCTTAGAGCCCCATTAAATTAAAAATTTGCTGGCTTTTTTAACCCATGTCTAGGTGGGGTTTTAAGGATCGATTGTTACGTTTTTTACTTCGATCCCAGACCACCCTAACAAAGACACTACCAGGACTACAGTGGTTACAGGTAGTGGAAAAAAGAAAAAGAAATTGAAATATTTTTCACTTCCCAAAATTTTGGGGGTTTTGTTTTTCCGGGTTGTTCTAAAGTTTGGTTCCCTTTTTTTGCCCCAGTTCCTTTGTTGGGTCATTTTTGGGGATCCCGGAAAAACCCCCCGGGAAAAAAACTGTTGCAAAACTTTAGGGGGGGAAACCCTCAAACAGAGCCCCAAATTTTACCTGGGGAAATTAAAATTTTTTTGGTTTTTAGTGTAAGTTTCCTCCTAGGGAAAAAGGTTTTTCCAACAAAACCAAACCGGTCAGGGGGACAAAAGTTGGGGTTTTTTGGGTTTTTCCTTTTTTTTTTTTTTAGGGGGCGGGGGGAAATTCAATAATAAAGGACAATTTGGGGGGTTTATTTCTTTAAAAAATTTATTGGGGTTAAAAAAGTTAATTGGCCTTTTGTTTTTTTGAGGAAAATTAAATTTGAAAAAAAAGGGTTTCTTTTCTTGTTATTTTGGTTTTTTTGTTGGGGGGTTTTTTGGAAATTTTCTTGGGGGGGGGTTTTTAAGGGGCTTTTGCATTATAAGGGGTTTGGATTGTATTTTTAGATTGGGAAAGGGAAAAGGGGTTGGGGGGGGGGTTTTTTTTTTTCCCCTAATAAAAATTTTATTTTGGGCCTTTTTAAAAGGGGGGGTTTTTTAAAAACCCAAAATAAAAAAGGGCAAGATGGCTCGATGTTGAGAAAACCCTTATGTTCAATAATGGTCCCTTTTTTATTTCCTCCCCCTAGTTAAATCTTTTAATTTTAAATGACGTATTCATTTAGTTTAACCTTTGGATATATCGCTTTTTTGGGTTATTATTTTTTGGATATTTTTTCGGGTTTTTAGATTAATTTTTTGTTTTTGTCGGGGGCCCCTTGGGGGTTTGGGCATTTAAAAAATCATTTTAAGAATTTAAAAAGGTTGGGGCCCTTTGCACCCAGAAAAAAGGGTTAAACAGAAAAACAGAAAAAACGGGCTGGAAAACCCACCCAGCTTTTGGGCCATATGCTGGTGGGGGTGGGGGGGATTTTTTTTTTGGTCTGGAGTGTGTACAATAAAAAAAAAAAAAAAAAAAAAAAGGGGCTAATAATGATTATTTTTTAAATTAATTTTAAAGGTTAAGCCAAAGCACTGCCATTTTAATTTTTTTTTAGTCCCTGGACTAGGTTTAGAGTACAAAAAATTTGCTTCGGGAACCCCACTTCAAACATTCATAGAGTTAACCCAAACCCCGGCACTAATATTTCATAAGGATTTATGGGGGGGAAAACCCTTTACATAAATACGTCGACTCCGGGTTTAATATTTTAAAAAATTTTCAAACTCCCCACATGTGTTAGATGTCACCCCCGGTGTTTAAAGGGGGGACATAGGAAACCCGGGTTTAAACCCAAAGTTTGGGAAAAGGGAAATTTGAAGCAAAAAGGCCCTAGCGTTTGGTACCAAGTCGTCCGGCCCATCCGGTTCTGATGGTCCCGCGGGTTTCAGTTTTTTTCCCCAATTTGCCTTTGCCGCGTTTGACCCATTTTGTTTTTTTAAACCCAAAAACAGAATGGCCAAAAGGGAGGAGAGGGAATTCCTTCCCAGGGGGGGTGAAGGGGGTGGGACAGGGGGTGGGGAAAAGTCGAAACCCCGGCTTTGTCCATTTTTGGGACTTTTGGGGGGGTTTGAAACCCTTTCATCCAGCATTCCGGGGGAAAATCCGCCCCAAAAGGGCTTCGGAAAAATTTTAAATGTGGGAAGAAAAGGGCCCAATTTTTTGGGTTAAAAACACATTGGGGGATTTTTGGAAACTTTTCCTTTTGAATTTGGGGGGAAAAAAGGAAATAGTATTTTTGGGGGGAAAATTTTTTGGGTTTGGGGGGGGGAACCCGGGGAAAAAATTTAAAAATTTTTTTCGGCTTTTTTTTGGTTTGACCCCCAAATTTGGGCCCCTTATTTGGGGGGGGGGTTATAAACTTTGCGTAACCCCAAGGGGAAAAGCGGGTTGTTTTTGTCGGCCCACTTAAGGGGGCCAAAGGGGGGGAAATCTTGGAAAAGGCGGGGTTATTTCATGGGGGATGTCAGGGGGGGTTAGGGTTGGGGAAAATTTTGGGGGGTTTAAGCAAAATCTCTCCCCGGGGCCTTGGGGGGTTTGGGGGGGTCGGGGGGGGGGGACCCCGGGCACCCCGGGGGTTTTCCTGTCCCAAAAAAGGTAGAAAAGGGGGGTTTAACTGGGGAAACCCATACCAGTGACCTTGGCACCCCTAGGGTTGGAGCGCAACTTCCATAACCCCCCAAAAAAGTCGGGTTTGGTTGCCCCCCCGGGGTGGCGAGGGTGTTTTTCCGGGACGCCTTGCCCAAAAGATTTATTGTGAAAAAAAATCGCCAAAAATGAACCTAAAAAAATTTTAATTTGGGAATTTAAAAATTTTAAATTATTTCCTTTTGTTAAATTGTATGCAAAAAAAAGCAACTGAAAAGGGGTTTAATGCCCCTTTTCTTAAAAGGGAAATTTTAAAATTTTTTTAAAGGGATTCTGGGGGTTTATGGGGGGATTTTTGGTAAAAATTTTGAAAATTTTATTTTAAAAGGCGGAGGGGTTTAAAGGGTTTTTTTATTTTCCAACCGGGGGGGTTTTCTCTGGGGCTTGGGAAAAGGGTTTTTTCCTTTTTCCTTTACCCCCCAAAAAATTTGAAAAAAAAATTTTTTTATAACAGCAGGTTCTTAAAAAAGGGCCCCCCTTTGTGTTCAAAAAGGGGAAAGGAAAGGGCCCAAAAAAAATTTCCCCCTTGGATGCAAAAAGGGTTTAAAATTAAAAAAAAAAAAAACCATTAGAGATGGAAATAAAAAATTTTTTTGTTGCAAATTGATTTGGAAAGAGCAAAGGGAAAATCCTTTTTGCTACCAGTGTTCCATCATTTCGCATAAATCTGCCCCCGGGAACACCAAATGGTTAAGCCCCCAAACTTAAAATGAAAGATAAAAGGAAAAAATTATACCCTCCCAAATATCCCAAAAAGAACCATTGTAAAAAATTTGCCGAACAAACGCCCTACAGGAAGGCCCCTTGTGGAGCCCAAAACCACAGGAATTTTTAAAATTAATGTCTCCCGGAAATTTGGGAAAGGGGGGGTTGGGCCGCGAAAAAAGGTTTTGGTGTATTTTGGGGGGTTTGTGGGGGGCAAGGTTTGGGGTTTTAAAATTTAATAAAAAAAAGGGAAAACGGGGGTTGGGGAAATTTTTGGGGTTTTTTCAACTTCCCAATGGATAGATTTTTGGAAGGGCACTGGAAGGGAAAAACCCCTTGGGTTTAAAATTGGAAATAAGGGGGGAAAGGGCGCTACGGGGTTGGGTTAGGGGGGGGAAAAATTTGAATTGGGGGGAAATTTTTGGGTTTTTATTTTTTTTTTGGGGGAAAAAATTTTAGGGGTTTTTTTGCTTAAAAATATTTAAAAATTTTAATTTTTTGGGGGTTTAATTTGGGGGGTTTGGGGGGAGGGGGGGGCCAAACCCCCATTTTTTCCCTTTGCATTTTTTCCCAAAAAAAAAAAGGTGAAAAATTTTCCACCATTTCCACTGTCAAAAACCAAACATTTAATATAAATTTGCAGAAATGAATGGCAAAGGCAAGGATCTAATTGTTTCCAAAGGGGGGGGTAAGAAAAAAAAAATTTTTTTAAAGGTCAGGGTTGTTTTTTAAAAGCGGGAATGGATATGTTTTTTTGTGCCCCAAGGCCTCCTTAAAAAAAAAAGGGGCCTTCCGCATTTTAAAATTGAAATTATCATTCCCTGGGGTTTCAAGGGTTTTTAAAATTTTTTTTTTTTGTGTTAAAGGGGATGCGGTAGTAAAAAAAGGGGGCCCCCCGGGGGGGGGCAGTTTTTAAATTTGGGCCCCATGGTTTTTTGGGGGTTTGGGAAAGTCCCAAAGAGGGGTTTTCCCAAGCTGCAAACCCCCTTTTGGCGCAGGTGCGAAGGGGAAGGGAATGTGTGTCCTGGCACCCTGAAATCTCCCACTGAGGAAGGCGGGGAAGGGAAAATTATTACTGCCCCCTGCCTTCATAATTTTATTTTTAAAAGGGTTAGAAAAAAGGCCCCCCTTTTTTCCGTCTCCCTGGACTGTCTGTCTTTGGCTGTCGGGGCCTGGAGTTGCGGGTTGGGGGGGGGGGTCTTTTTCCCTTTTTAAAGTCCGGGGGGGTTTTAAGGTGGTCCCCGGGGAAAATTTTAAATTTTTAAAAGGACCAAAAAGGGCCAACGGGGGGGAATTCACGGGGGGAAAAAAAATTTTTTTTTTAAAATAATTTTAATAGGGTCAAAATAAAGAAAAAAGAAACACACACAAAAAAAAATATTATGAAAAAATATCAACATGCCTAAAACTGAAAATTTTTAGCCCCCACCCCGGGGGACCAAAAAAATTTTTTTTCCATTTTTTTTTCTATATTTGAAAAATTGACTTTACCTTTTATTTTTTCGGACTTTTAAGGCCCCCACTTTAAAAGCCTAAGATTTTCCAAGAAACCCAAAAGTGCCCCCTTATGTGGGGGGTTGGCCTTTTTATATGAATAAATTTTCTTACTTTTCATTTTTTTTCGGGTTTTAAGTTTTTTTGTTCAGAATTATTTACGGGCTAATTTATTTGGCCACTGATTTGAAAACTAAATTTCCCAAACCTTGATTTGCAACGGGTTTTAAACAATAGAAAATTTAGTTCCGAAATCATTTTAAAAAATCAGTTGAAAAAAAGGGGCCACTGGCGGGGTTAATTTCGCGCCGGATTTCCCAACCCATTCTTTACAGTGGGGGGGTTTGGGTCGTAAAATTTAAAGGCACAATAAGTGGCGGACCATTGAAAAACCCGGGCCGTATTGCGGGCCCCGGGCAATCCCCCGGGGGCAAATTTTTGGCATGAAAAAAAAATGGGAATTATTGGCTCCCATAGTCAAAGTGTCATACGTCCCGGTGATGGTACAGTTGTGTGAGTAGAATATCTTTTGGGTTTTCAACATTGTCTGGGGCATTAAATTTCCCCGTACTAAAAATTTTTTTTATACCCTCCCCGGGAAAAAAAGGCCCCCCTTTTTAAAGGGAAAAAATGTTTATGTTGGTTTGGTGTTGATTTAAAATTTTTGGCTTTGCCTGAACTTTGTTTTTTTTAAAGGGCCCCGCCCTTTTTGTTCCGGTGGCCTTTTTTAGGCCGGGGGCGCTTATAATGTTTGGCGCTCAATTTTAAAATGGGCGCTAAAGGGTTAATGGCCTTGGGGGGCCCGGTGGGCCTTTTTATCCAAAAAAATCGGTTTGGAAATTTTTATTTTAAAAAGGGGGGGGTTTTCTTTTTGGGGTTTTTTTTAATTATGGGGGGAAAACGGGTTTACATTTTTTGTTTTTTAAAATTTTTGGGTTTTTTTGAAAAAAAATTCTGATTTTTTTAAAAAGGATTTTTTAAAATTTTTAAACCCTAAAAATTTTATTTCACGGGGGAAAAAGGGGGGAAAAATTGTAAAAATTTTTGGGGGTTAGGGGAGGGAAGGGGAAATTTGGATTGGGGCGGTTTTGGGGGTTGGCGGTGGAAAAAAGGGCATTTTAATTGGGGGTTTTTGGGGAATAAAAGGGGTTTTGGGTTTTTTTGGTTGGAAAAATTTTGGGGTTTGGATCCCAACGGATTTGGGGTGTGAACACATTTGGGCAGTTTTGGTTAGGGTGCCCCCCTTCGCGTTCACGGGGTTTTTTTTTTTTTGCCATTTTTATTATCCCGTTTTGGGGGCCCTGGGGGAAACCTTAAGAAATTTTAAAATTGCTTTCCCTTTAGCACAAAAAATGCACCGGGGGGGGAATCAAAAAAAATTTTTCCCCTTGGGGGGGGAAAAAAATTAGATCCTTTGATTTTTGGGGAGGGTGGGGGAATAGGGGAAAACGGGAAAAGGTGGGGTTTTGGGGGGGTTGGTTTTGGAAGCTTTTTTGTTAAAAAGCCTTTAGGGGGTTAAATTTGGTTTTGGGTTAAAAATAATTAGAATTTTTTTTTTTTTTCTCGGGGGTTAATAAGGGGGGGGTTTTTAAGGTTCAAGTTTTATATTTAAATTTAATCCCTTAATTTTAAAAAAGGTTACCAGTTTTGGGGTTTGGGGGGATAAAATTTTTTAAATAAAATTCAAAAGGATCAAAAATTTTTAATTTTAGGGGGAAAAATTTTTGGGGTTGGGGGGGGGGGAAAACCCCTTGTTGGGGGGCTTTAATGAATGGGGGGTTACAAAAGGCCTTAAAGGTTTGGGTCCCATTTTGTTTTTGGGGGTGGGGGTGGTTTTGGGTTTTTTGGGGGTGGGGGGGGGATGTTTGGTTTCATTAATTTTTTGGGCTTGTCCCCTGGGGGGGGTAAAAAAGGGGTTTACCCTCATTTTGGGAAAAAAATTACCGTTTTTGGGGGGGGGGGGGGGGGGGGGCCCCCAAGGGGGGGTCCCCCCCCCCCCCGGGCCCCCCAAGGGAAAATTTTTTCCCTTTCCCCCCCCCAAAGCAGACAGGGGGGGGCCCCCGCGGCCAAAAAGGTAGCGTTTGGGTGCGTTTACTCTGGCGCCCCCCCGGGCCGCCCCCCCTACAGGGGGGGGGTGCAGCCCAGCTGTGCAGGGGGGGAAGGGCAAAGGGAGGGGAACCCGTTCCCAACCTTCCCCTTCCTCCCCCCATTTTTTTCGGCGCCGGTGTGGGGCCCTTGTACAACCAGGTCGTGTTGCAAAGGGGGGAAGTGGGGGGGGAAAGGGCCGGCGGCCCCCTTCATCCCCTGGGGACGCTGGGGACTACCCCGGGAAAGGTGCAGGGGCCTGGTGGGGGTAAGTGGCTTTTATTATTTTGTTTTTTTTTATTTTTTTGGGGGGGGGGGGGGGGGCTCTACCTTCCAACAATGGGGGGGTATACCTGGCTACAATGGGGGGGGGTCTACCTGGTTACAATAAAGGGGAAATTTACCGGGGCTACAATGGGGGGGCACTACCTGGCTACAATGGGGGGGCCCACTACCGGGCTACAATGGGGGGGGTTTTTAACCTGGGCAAAGAGGGGGGAACTACCGGGAGACAAGGGGGGGGAACTACCTGGCAACAAAAGGGGGATTTCCTGGCTTACAATTGGGGGGGGGCCCCTACTGGCAACCCCAATGGGGGGGGGGGCACTCCCCTGGAAAACGGGAAGGGGGCATTTACCGGGGCTACAAGGGGGGACTACCTGGCTAAAAGGGGGGGGGGGCCCCCTTACCTGGTTTAAAAAAGGGGGGTTTTACCCTGGCTAAAAAAGGGGGGAAAATCTACCTGGCTAAAAAAGGGGGGGGCTTTTCCCCCCTGGCTAAAAAATTTGGCTCTACCCTGGCTACAGGGGGGCCCTCTACCTGGTTTTACAAGGGGGCTTTTTTCCCTGGCTACATGGGGGATTTATTTTGGTTTACAAGGGGCTTTAAAACCTCCCTTTGTAAGGGGCACTTCCGGGGTTATGGGGGGTTTACTACATGGTATAAGGGCATAAAACGGGCTTTTTTCCCAAAAGGTTTTAGGGCCAGTTAGGTGGAGTGGGTGTGGCTTTTTAAAAAGGGGCAGGGCCCACACCGACAAGAGGGGGTTTGTCCTTTTGAAAAAATTTTTGCCGTGCAGCTCCGCCCCGGGCCCCCTCTCAATCTCCTGTTTTTTTAAATTTTAAAAAAATTTTGGAACTAGGGTTTTTTAAATATGTATTAGAAACATTGTATTATGGAACAGGAACAGGAAGTTGGAAGCGGCAGCTACAGGAAAACCTTGTCATATGTATGTCCTCAGTGTGATGTGGCTGCTGCTGGCTCTGTGTATGGTATGTACTGTGAGACTTGGAATAACCCATTGCAAGCAACTGTGTCCTCCTCTAACAGATTAACCCTTTACACACAGCTGAATCCTTCTTATTTCGACTTGGATCACATCAGCAAACTGAACCACAGTCTCTGTTTCCATTGGAAATGAAAGACAAATAGCACAGCAACAGACACCAATGCAGAAACCCGATGGACCCATTTTAGTCAATGGGGTCCGTCATGCACTGTTGGTGTCTGTAGTGAAAAGGATATTTTTGGGTCAATTTAAATTTCTTCAACAGATATTCCGAACGGAACCTCCAATGCAGGTGTGAACCAGGCCTTAGCTGGGCTGTATAATACACAGGAAAATCTTTACATGTCTTATAAGCAATAATAATCTGTATGAGGTAAAGTTTATGCTCCTGGCACACAGGTTTCTGTGGTTACCTGCTTATCAGACAGCCAGTGGCGTAGCTACAGGGATTGCATCAGTTGCAGCTGGGACCGGGCCCCCCCCTGCAAGCGCCCCTCGCCACACAACTGCCACAATAGACCCAGCAATGCAGCATTCACAGCCTCCGCCTGCGCGGTGCAGGCAGTGGCTGTGGCAAAGCTTATCACACGGAAGGTAGCAGTGTGATGCAATGAAGTCATTGCGCCGCTGCCCATAATAGGCCTTAAGCCTATGTCTAGGCTTGGGGCCAGTAGATACCGGAACTGGCATCCCGGAGCAGGCGGTGTGATGGCGTCACTCTGCTCACTTTGGAAGACAGGTGTTCAACAAGGGAAGGAATGAGAGCCGAGCTGAGTATTATTATTATTATTATTTTTTTTTAATGGGGGGTGGAATACCTACCCTAAGTGACCCTACATGCCTGCAGTAACTGGCCCTATATACCATCCTACCTGCTATAACTGGCCCTATATACCACCCTATCTGCTATAACTGGCCCTATATACCTGCCTACCTGCTGTAACTGGCCCTAAATACCTGCCTACCTGCTATAACTGGCCTTATATACCACCCTACCTGCTATAACGACCCTATATATCACCAAAGCTGCCATAATTGGCCCTATATACTACTCTACCTGTCGTAACTGGCACTGCATAACACCCTAACTGCCATAAATGGCCCTATATACCTGCCATAACTGGCCCTATATACCACCCTACCTGCCCTAACTGGCCCTTTGTACCTGCCGTAACTTGCCCTATATACCTGCCTACCTACCAGAAGTGGCCATTTCTACCTGCCTACCTACACATAAGGGGCACAAATGGGGGGCTAATAATTTAATGGGGGCACTTTCACTGTTTGGATTCTAACATGTTTGTGTGGTAAATTCTGCAGGGATTTATGGCCAGGAGAGGTCATAATGGCAGTCTGGACTGGATAGAGAAAGAAAAGGGAAAGAGAATGGCTCATCGGAAAAGACGTCACCTGTGAATCCCTAAATGTAACTGCCCTGTAATCACTTATACGGCTGCAGACCCTGTGTACACTGTTTTCTACTCCTATATAGTCACTGTATGTTGATAATAGTGGTCTTAGTGTAATGGTTTATATTTATTAACAGTACAATGGTATTATTCAAACCATTTATGGTGGTAAGATGTGGTCATGATGTGGTGTCTCTATATATATATAGTTGTTATTGATATTATTGGTCTTGGTATATTGATTTAATCAGCAACAGTTTAGTGATATTACTTACTATATGGTAGTGGTATGTGGAGTATTATTTGGTCTTTATGTATTGTTGTTACTGGTGTTGGTATACTTGTTTTGTCAGTAACATGATGGTATTAGTGAATATATAGTGATGATAATGTGGCCCTTGTACTGATCCACAGAATACAGATAAGTCAATTAAACTGTTCAGCATAAACTCAAAAAAAGTAAACCATTTTTTATTGGTTTTGGGTGGAGGGCGCAAGTGGAACAGACACTTTGGCTATATAACATTTTTCTTTGGCCCCATTTGAAGCTAATTTTCTTCTATTGGACAATTCCTTTTAATAGAAATAATGCAGCATCCTACATCAAGTAGAGCAGAGCACTACATGTCAAGTAGGGAACCTGTTGTTGAAAAATATTGGTACACAGGCAGTGTCTGGGAGTAGGGGGGCCCCAAGCTGAATATTTGCACCTGGGCCCATAAGTCTTTAGCTACGCCCCGACAGACAGCTGTCTATTATCTGATTAGCTTAGATCAGGGACCTCTGTTATATGATTATATGATTAGTTGAGAGCAGGGAGTGACATCACCCCACTGACGACTAAGATTAGCTTCAGTAAACAAAAGGAGTTTGTGCTGTGAGAACTGAAAATCATGGGTTTATCTACAATCTTGTTAGAGTTAACAATCTCCTGTACTGTCAGAGTAATGGCTTACTAGAAGTTAAATATACTAATCAGTGCTGTAGAACCACCAACAGCCTGAAGATACAGAGTAAGTGCAAAACTGCTAAAATTCAGTGACACAGCATGGTGAGAAAACCCCTTTAATTGTGATTTGTATTTAAGAGAATTTATTTAAAAAATATGGGACTCAATTATATTATATTCCGTAGCATATACTATGAACCTATGTCTGAACAAAACTGAGAAGCAGGCAAACTGATTTGTTACCTCAGTCCTGGGTCATCTGCACACACTGCTTTATTCAGATTCTGTATTTTATCACTTCATCCGCCCAGTTGGTATCTTCCAGAGTAGAAAGAAGCTCACCAGATTATTACCTGTCCATGAAAAAATTAAAGTAAAACCTGTGTCCCTGTAAAACTGAGGGAAATCATCTGATTTGCTAATGATGTATTTAAGAAAAGTCTTATAACTTCATGTACTGTAATTTTTTTCATTTGTGTCACATAAACAGGGTGGGGGTAAGGTGAGCCAAGGTGACAAAAAGGCAGTGGTAGTCAACTGTATTAGGCACCACCTCATGCCAGAACAGAAGGTGGTGCAGTGCTGTATGGAATGGGTTCATGAAGCAGGGTATAATTGGAGAGCTTTAATTGCACACTATTCTGCAATGCAATATTACAGAATTTTATACATGTGATTGTGCCCCTTAGTGCTTGAGCACTCTTGTACAAGTAAAAAAAAAAAAAAAGTTTTAAAAATATAAAAAGATACTAAAAGTTCTTAATGTCCGATATATTAATATATGAACTAGTTTATTTCACATGACAAGCACAATGAAAAAAATACCTAGCATCAAAATAGCATTCTTTGATTACTTTGTCTCCTCAAAAATTGGAATAAAGAGTGATCAAAAAGTCACGTGTACCCCAAAATTGTACCAATGAAAACATTACTTCAGTCCTCAAAAACGAGCCATCACATAAGTTGTCACAGGCAAAGCAAATTAAAAAAACAATAATTTAACAGAATTGTACTGACTTACAAAATAAAGATAATGTCATCATAGTAAACACCACAGAAACAAAACTCCCAAATAAATGTTACAATTTTGGGTTTTCCCTTTATCCCCAACCTTACCCCAAACAACCCCCAAAAAGTCTGTTTTTACACTTTCCCCCTCCCTCCTCAACAAAGCTCCCGGCCCCGGTTTACTGGGCCTCTGTGCTGAAGGGCCTGGCCCCTTTAAATTTTTCCCAAAAACAAAATTGGCAGTATCCCCCCGGGAAAAAAATCTCATCTCAAACCCCAAGCGCAAACCCCTGTTTCCCTTTCCCCACCCTCCTAGGCTTTCTCAGCTTTGACCCAACGAAAAGGGAAAAAGAAGTGGGCCCCGGCTTTGCCCGCTGCGGCCCCCAAACCCCTTTCTTTTAGTGCCCCTTTTCCCCCCCCTTTTTCCCGTCTTTTTTTTCCAGCCCGTCCCCCCCTCACATTAAAATGCAAAAAAAAAGTAACCTCTCTTCCCCCACTGGGATCTTTCCATCCTCCTTTAAAAAACGGCCCAAAAATAACCCCTGTACTAAAAAAACCCACTCTGGACCCGTCCTGCGGGTGCCCAAATACCGACCGTCTCTAGCCTGCCCTTTTTCTTTTAGGGCTCCCCCAACCCCTTTGGGCTACTCTACCTAATCCGGGTATCTCTCTTTCTAAAATCTTCTCGATCCTCCAACAGGTTTACGGAACCCCCACCCCTCCAAAAAAACTGCTCCCAACTAAAAATCCCAAAGATCTCCTCACGCTAAATCTTTTGGGCCCAAATATTTTTTGCTTCTTCTTCTGGGTCTCTCTTTCAGCTTTTGAAAACTGTTGATCCCCCATCTTTTTCCTCAGCATGCTGAGCAACCCTTGGGCCCCCCAGGGCCCCAGCGCTCTCTCTTGATTTTTCTTCCTACCTCTCTGACCGCTTCTTCCAGTGGGCCCTTATTTTTGGGGTTTCCCCCTCCTCTCCTCTTCCCCTTTCTGTTTGGGGGGTTCCACAGGGGTCCGTTTTGGTTCCCCCTCCTCTTTTCCCTCTACCAAACCCCCCTTGGGCAAACCCCTCAGCAGATTTGGCTTTCAGTTTCCATCTCTTCCTGTGGGCACCCTTTTAAAAATACACCTCTTCCCGTGAATCACTCCCCGCCCTGCAACCCAAAAAACCCGTCACTGTCCCGTCCGCTGTTGGACATAAATTTTTTTCTTTTCTTTCAAACAAACCTCACTAAAACTGAAAACTTCTTGTTTTTTCCGCCAGTATAAACAACCCCCCCCCTCCCCCTCTGCTAATTGTTTGTGTTTAGTTGTTGGTACTATTATTAATCCTAGGCAGCAGGGCCCCCTTTTCTGGGGGGGATTTTAGATTCTGATCTGACCCTTTACCCCTTTTATCCAATCCCTTGCACGTCCTGCCCACCTGCACCTCAAAAATATCTCCGAAAAACCCTCTTTTTCTCAATGTGGGAAAAAACCCCAAAATCCATTGTCGCTCTTAAAAATAATTTTTTTAAAAATAAAATAATAATTTAAAAATAATAATAAATTTTTTTATATAACGCCAACCCTATTCCCCCAACACTTAAACCCAAAAATAGAGGGAAAAAGCACAGACAAACCAAGGGAAATTTCAATTTTTAAAAAAGCTACTGGGAAAAAGAAAACCGAGGTGTGAGGGCCCGCTCGCAAGAGCTTACAGTCTTTTTAGGGTGTATGGGGGAAACAAAGGGTGACAAGTGCTTGGTTTACAATGGACCAGCCATGTTTCATAAATTTTAGGGGAGTACAACATAAAAAGTTGATGAACCTGCCCCTCCCCAATTTACAAACCCCATATACAGATAGGGGCCCGTGGGTGCCAAAGTGCAGGAAGTGACAAATTGGGCAGAATTTGGGGGGCTTAAAATTGGGGAACTTAAAGGGCTTGATGTCCCTGATCACGGGGGGAAATTTTCCCCCGAGAACCGGTAAATACTGCAAAATCGGGAGGGCGGGGGTTGGGGAGAGGAGGTGTGTAATTTTAAAGGGGGTGCAGCGCGGGGAGACCCTTAGGGGTGAGAGTGAGGTTTAGTTGTTTTTCTGTACTAAAAGGACCCAGTGAGAGACGACACAGGTGGAGCATCTGTATAGCGGTGGAAAGAAGACAAGTCTGGCTGCTGCATTCAGGAAGTTTGGAGAGGGGAGGTTTACAGAGAGGAAGCCCCAAAAAGTGGGAGTTACAGTATCAAGACGGAAAGAATAAGAGCAACAAGGAGTTTGAGTTGTTTCCACGTAGAAAGCAGATTCGGAGATGTTCTTGAGGTGCAGGTGACAGGAGCGGGCAAGGGATTTGGATATAGGGGGTGAGGACAGATCAGATCTGTATAACCCCAAGACAGCGGGCCTGTGCCTAGGAGTTATGGTGATGCCACACGGAAGGAAATGGGCAGGGTGAGGTGGTTATAATGGGGGGATGACAAAATTTTCCTTTTAGTGAGATTTAGTTTAAATAGAGGGGACATGAGTCAAGACAGCGAAGACGCACTGGGGTTTTGTGCGGGGCAGGTGATGTCTCGGGGGGAAAGTGTATAGTTGAGTTCATCACCAGGTGGTACGGGAACCCAAAATCTGCGATGGTTTGCAAGGGGGGTGTGTAGATAAAAAGAGGAGGGGTAAAGGGAACGGACCCCTGGGGAAACCCCCAACGCAAGGGGAAGAGGAGAGGGGGGTAAAACCCGGAAAATGAGACACTGAAGCGGTTGAGAGGTAGGATAGAACCAAGAGAACGGGCCCTGGAACCGGGGCACTGGCATGTTGAGGGGAGGTGGTGATAAACAGTGTCAAATGCTGCAGAGAGTCCGGAAAGCAAAAATGAGTAGTTACCCTGAGATTTTGCTGTCGGGAGAAAATTTGAAACTTTAGCAAGGCAGTTTCTGTGGAGTGTAAAGAGGGGAAACCCTGATTGCAGAAGGTCAAGAAGAAGTTAGCAGAGGATAGGGATTAGGCAGAGTAACAAGCTTTCCCAGGAGTTTGGAGAAAAGGGCAGGTTAGAGACGGGGTGGGTATTTGGCACAGGGGTGGTCCAGAGAGGGCTTTTTCAGTAAGGGAGTTATAAAGTTTTTAAAGGAGGATGGAAAGTCCCAGTGAACAGAGAGGGGTTTTACAGATTGTAGTGAGGTGAGAGGGGGACAGTGGAGAAATGGGGGCTGGGCAAAGGTGGGAGGGAAAGGGTCATAGAGCATGTGGGGGCGGCAGACAGGAGAAGCCCGGAAACTTCTTTGAGGGGTAAAAGGTGAGAGCAGATTTAAGGACGTGCGGGGGGACAGGGTGGGTATTATTTGGGGTTTTGATGTGTGTTTGCGGATACTGTTAATTTGTCTTTGAAGTGGTTTGGGCCCGGTTTCAGAGCAGAGGCAGTGACCGGGGGCCCGAGCTTTAGGCCTGGGAGGTATTCTTTTCGTCTTTTCTACTGTAACTCCCACTTTTGGTCCCCTCCGTAAATCTCCCCTCCCAATCTGTCCTAAAGCGCAGCCAGACTACTTTTTTCCGGCCTATCTGACGTCTCACCTGTGTCAATCACTGCATGGTTGCCCATCCAGTATAAAAAAATAAATCCTCACTTCACCCAAAAGCTCTCCACAGCGTTTCCCTCCCCACATCTCTCCCTCATTCTGTTTTTCTACCCGGCTCTCCCCTCTGGTATGATCAAATTTCACACCTCCTCCTCCGAAACCTTCATGCCCCCTTTCCCCAAAATTTTGCACGTTTGCACCGTATCTCTGGAAAAAATGTTTTCCCCATTAACATGTTACCCTCGGAAGTTACCCCCCTCACCCCAACCCCCACATTTTAATGCGCTCTGAAAACTCACTTTTGACAAGCCCACAAAGATTCCCCAACTGTTATCCCCCCAAAACTGTCACACATTCATCACTTCCTGCACTTCGGACCCCAGGCATTACCGTATATTGATGTACGGTTGGGGGGCGGTTCATCCTTTTTTATTTTATACAATCCCCTATCTTGTAAAATGGTGGGCCCTTGTAAACCAAAAACTTCTCACCCTTTGTTTCACCCATACACCCCCAAAAATTTTAAGCCTTGCGAGGGGCCCCCACACCCCGTGTCTCATTTGTAATTACTTTTAAAAAGTAATGTTGGTTTCTCTGGCTTATCCCCCGTATGAAAGTGTTGCGGAAAAATGTTGGCGCTATATAAATAAAGATTATTATTATTATTTCCTTCCCATAGTACCAGGCTGGGGAGCCACAGGCATAATACGTCAGGTTGTGGCTGGTCATCTAAATGTGTTTAAATCCTGTGTTGGGAGGAGAAGAGGTCACCATTTGCCATCTGCGTTGTGCAAATCAATAATAATCTATACAAATCTATGAGCCAGTTCTCTAGCTTCTTATGCCACATACAAATTTATTTTTTAAATTTTTTAACAGATCTCATGTAACTTCACAAAAAAGTATTGTGGTATGTTCCATCAGATGTCAAGTTATGGAGATATTCCAATCTAGGAGCTTTGAATTAGAAACAGAGGTACCCTATGGCTGCCCAAAAGGAGTATTACAGTCTTATTTTTTCCCAAAAACTATACTGGGAAAATATAATTTTTTTTTTTTTTGCCTGTATCTTTAACTGAATCTAACTATATGGGGACAAAGTATGAATAGGGCTGCGCCAAAGGGCTGGCGTCTTTTTTAGCTAAAAAAAAAACGCAAAACCCCCTTCCCCTGTATTTTTTAAACCCGGCGCACTCCCCAAAATCAGGCGCATTTTCAGAGCGCCGCGGGGATTTGTAGGGGCCCGAGACCGGGGGGGAAGTGGAGGCGTGTGCACTAAACCTACGAAGCTAACCCTTCACAGCTTTTAGTACGGCAAATCTAGGCACATTACTACTGGAACAAGTAAATCACTATAAAAGTGTTATATCTGAGCCAGAAGAGTCTCTTAGTAGCTAGAATGGGCCTGATTTATGACCCACAGTAGAACAGGTTCATAGATTCAGGTGCATTCTACACTACTATTATGCGCAATTAAATTGGCGTCTGGGCGCCGAAAATCATACATGTTGCCCATATTGTGCAAACTTAGGGAGGCTAATCTGAACATGTATGCATGCATAGCTTTGCTTAAAAATTCTATAAATAAACAAGTATCAAGAAGATATTCCATAAATGTATGATAGTTGTGAGTTCCACCACCTCGACCAAGTTTTAGTTTTATAGAGCCCCCACATAAGTGGTGTTTTAAATTCCATTTTTAAAACCACTCCCTTCTGAAAAACGGGGTGCTTGGTTACAGGGGGAAAGGGGGACCCTAATCTGTCTTTTTTGGGCAACATCTGTGTGTCATTTTTGTAACTTGGCACCGAAACACCAGTTCCAAATAGATATAAATGAGTGTATAATACGACATTATGAATGAAAGTGTTATGCGCAAAACATGTTTGGTGTATAACACTCAACATTGGGCCAGTTTCGCACCACACTTTGGTGCATTAAAATGTGTCATCAGGTGCCCATTGTGGCAAGTTTGGCCATACGCCTGTTCATACATCATACTTCCACAATATAGGCACGAAAGGGGCGAAGGCAAATTTATAGATGTTGCCCTTAGGGTAAATGCTGTGATGAGGGTGAGACCACTCCCTTCTAGAAATAGATGCATGGTTCAAAGGTGGGACCCTCATCTATCAGACATGTAGGGCGACAGCTATGAATTTGCCTTCATCATTTTTTTGCGGTATGTTGCTGGTTCTATAGATCTATCAACAAGCTTACAGCCAAACTTGGTGCACTATGCACCTGATGACACATTTTAATGCACCAAAAATTTTTTTCAAAATGCCCTTTCAAAGTTTTGGCGATAACATTCTATGTGCCCAAAATTTTGATATTATGCCATCCCCTTTTTATTCATACTGTGGGATTATTTCACTCTTTTCATTTAAAACTAGTGTGTCAGTGCCTAGTTTAAAAAATGTATAAATGTCCCCCCTTGGGGGGTATCCCATGATGGAGGTGAGCCCGCTCCCTTCTAGAAAAAAGATGCTGGGTTTTAAAAGGGGGGACCCCATCTATCAACATTAAGGGTACATGATGAAAAATTTTCTAGGTCAAAAAATCCTTTGTTGCCCCACAGTCAATCAGAGCGCCCCTTCATTTTTCCAGAGCACATATGAAATTAAGGGGTGTTGTTGGTTTTTCTATGGACAACAAAGTGAATTTTAGACCTAGACCGTTTTCATACATGTGGCCACTAGGGTGTATCCTGTGATGGAAGGAGACCCCTACCTACTGGTTATAGATGCATTGTTGCAAAGGTGGGACCCTCATCTATCAGACATTTAGGGCGACATCAATGACTTTGCATTTGCCATTTTTTTGCCGTATATTGCTGTTTCTAAAATCTATGAACAAGTGTATATTCAAACTTGGCGCAATGTGCGCCTTATGACACATTTTAATGCGCCAAAGTTTGATGCAAAACTGCCATGCAAAGTTTGGCGTATAATATTATATGCAACAATTTTGATTGTTATGCGCCAAAAATGTTTGTCACATACCACTTTCATTCATAATGTGGTATTATAACCTCATCTACATCTATTAAAAACTAGTGTGTCAGCAACAAGTTACAAAAATGATGCATGCAAATTCATAGATGCCGCCCTTAGGGTGTATCCTGTGATGGAGGTGAGCCCACTCCAACCTAGAAAAAGATACCTGGTTACAAAGGTGGCCCCCTCTCCATCGGGACTTTTGGGGCTGTTCTGGAGGGAAAGAAAAAAAATGCCAACTTAAAGGTAGTTTCACATATTGCAATTTTTGCAAAGAAAAACAAAATGTAGAAATGCTAAATGCATTATTATAAGCTTTTTTTTTGCCAAAAACAGCAGTGTTCAGATGCTACCTGGGAGTTAAAAGGCAAATATAAAACACTTTAAAAGGGGCTTTTTTTGTTTGTCTTTTTTTAACTTTAGTTGGTTTTTTTGGGCTTTTTTACCAAGCTAATTTGAAAAAAAACTAGGGGGTACATTTTTTTAGGGGAGTTTTTTCATGTTTTTCCCCATTCCCTTTTTTTTGCATTTTTTTTATGCCTCATTGCAAGTAATATAAAAAGTAATATAACAGAATTTTTAAAAATGCATCAGTAAAATGCATAGATAAAACATGTTAATACACACTTTTTTTGCAAAAAATGCTACAAAAAAATGTATGATAAAACACAAGTAGTCTTAAAAAGCGTAGTTTTTAAATCTTTTTCTAGGCCGTTTTTAAAGTGTTTTTCAGCAATTTTTACAGCACTATAATGTCTTTGTTTCCAGCCAATTATTACTTTAATGTTAATGTTGAAAAATAAAATTTACTATGTACAAAATGCATTTTTTTTTTTTTGATTTTTCACGCCATTTGTGTTGTTTGTGGCATTTTTTTATTTTAAACGCAGCATGTTTTGGGTGTAGCATTTATTTTCTGTCAGTGTGAAGGAACAAATTCCCACTATTGTTTGTAAGGACCTGAAAGGATTTTTTTTACATACATACCATGGAATGTTTGTGGTACGTCCACACATACCCTAAACTTTGTCGGATTTTATGTAATTTTTTTTTCTGCCGTCCAAAACATTTATATGCTGTTTTGTACATGTATCCGAATAAATGGAGTACGACAGAAGAATTAAAATATGTACAGTATTTCATGTGGATTTAAGGTAGTCTTTTTTGCATGTGCTATACGATGAAAGAATGAAATGAAAGAAGGTTTTTTTTTTTTTACTTTTAAAACCCGACTAAGAAAATATGCGTTGTGTGGACCACAACACATATTTTCTATTGAGGTCAACGGGGATGATTTACTTTCGGTTCTAGATGAGTATTTTAATCTCCCTGATGTAATGATTTTTTCCTTGGGAGTCTTTTGTATAAGAACCCTTCCGACCCCTATGGAGGAGGCGATTACTTCAAGGAAGAAGGCTTTTTTCCATTCTGACAAGACCCAAGTGGGTGCACGGGGCAAAGGCAAATTTTGAGGGTTTTTTAAAATGCTTCTTCCCCCCTCGGGCGGGCGGGAGTTTAGGGTTACTATTCGGCTTAGTAAGGGCTACTATAGGTGCCACCACGGTAGAGAAGTGAGGGATACACTGGTGATATCAGCGAAGCCCAAAAAGCGCTGTATGACCTACCCAACTGGGGGGGGCCCTTTTGCGCGGGGCAACATTTGGCGGGACCCTTTTTAAACCTCTGGGGGAAAAAATTGTCCCCAAAAAGGGTAGACGGGGACGTTCAAAGAAAACTTTTTTAAGTTGGCATTGGTTGCTTCACAACATCTTGGTTTCCTTTCGGATAGGGCCACGGGATGATTTAAAAAATCAGGTGAGAAAATCAAGATTTCATCTAGAAACACAAGACACAAACAATGTAGGGGCCTCAAAATTTTTCATTGAAAAAAGCCCCTGGAAGGCAGCGGGAGCATTGCATAGGCCCCAACCGGCATTCCCCAGTTTTCAAATGCCCCGAAAAGCTTTTATTTTGAACAGTTTTTCCATTTGTTGCCTTCCCATATGTGAATCAAGTTGTAGGCCCCCGCAAGTCCGTTTCAAAAAAACCCTGGCCCCAATAAACATTCAAAGGCTTAAAAAATCAAAGACAATGGATAACGCAGTTTTATGTTTATCTTGTTGAGACCTCAATAGTCGCTGCAGGGGCGAAGAAATCCTTCTTTCTTTTCTATAAAGAAAAAACTTGGAAAACAGGCGGTGGAGAGGGGACTTGCGGATCGCCTCCTCAGGCGACGGGCCTGGGTCTTGGGCACTGATAACGGATAGACTCTACCCCAGGGGGGTTTTTTACCCATCATAGGGCCCAATGTGGGGGAAGCTTTTTCTGCTTTTTTTTCGCAGAAGAGGGGTTGAAATAAGATACAGAGAAAGAAGGGGCCCCCAGAAAGGGGGTGGATGGTTTTAGGGGAGAAAATTACATACCAAAGTCCATAAGGCAACAGGAATGGCAGTCTGGTCCCCAATGTGTGACTTCACCCATTATCCAGTTAAGCACAGGCGCATGGCGCTGCAGCCATGGAAGATCAAGCAAAAGTTCAGAGGAAGCAGAAGCTTGGCAGAAGCTTGGAACAAGATACCAGATAGGGGAAAAAAAGAAGATGGCATGGGCAGCTGGGGGACGTAGTTTTCACCCTAGGGGAAGTCTTCCATGAAGCCCCAGGTGCAAGGTTTTTTTTCCCGGATGCAGCGACAGTTCTTAATGAATTTCCGGGGCGCCGCAATTTTGAAAAACAGAGGCGTGCTGGGACAAGAGTTTGTTCTTCCCCCAATCAGTGGGGGGTCTATCCATGTGCATGGGTTTCCTTAGGAATACCTTTTGGGGGGGAAAAGAGGGCCTTTGAAACCGGAGCAGCGTGGGGAAATCAACAGGCCCAGTTCTCGCATTTTCAAGCAGGCTCTTTCTGTCTCTCGAGAAATATTCAAATCTGGAGGCTAAACGTATAAGCTCATCCAGAGAAGAAAGAAAATCACAGCCGGGGCCCCTCATTGTTTTTAAATTTTCCTGGGGGAGCTTTTTAGAAGGGGATGACAAGGGCCGCATTGTTTCACTCGAGTTCTGAGGAGAACGTGCAGCATTGCACTACGTATTGACCCACCATGGAGTCACCCTGACGTAGGCAGAGCAGCTGCAGCAGGAGATGCACATCTTGGTTCCTCAAAGACATTGTGGAATGCCTGCAGGAGTTTTTTTTAAGCTAGTTTCCCCTACTGAGAAATGCTTTAAACCAATTTCTGCTCAAAGGAAGATTTCATTTCTGATCCAGAGTTGCCATCAGACTGGACCCTAGAATTTGGCTACATTCATATTAATATTTTTTTAGTTTCAGGTAGAAAATCTAAGCCATTCATGAAAGTTACAACTATTCCTGCTGTGACCAGCTCCTTAGGCAGGCTATTCTACAGCTTTACAGTTCACATAGTGAAGAACGTTATTCTACTCTGGAGATTGGATCCTTTTTTCTCCAGCCGAAGAGAATAATCCTTCTTGTTTTTTAGGGGGCTTTACATGAAATAGGTTTTCCCTTACTTTTTGTAGGGACCATTTATATACTTATATAAATTAATCATGTCTCCACGTAGCCTTCTTTTTTCAAGACTGTATACGTTTAATTCTTTTAACCTCTCCTCATAACTAAGATGCCCTATTCCTCTTATTAGTTTGGTTGCTCATCTTTGCACTTTCTTTAGCTTCATTCATCCTTTCTAAAACTGGAGCCCAAACTAAACACATATTCCATGCCCCTTTTAAAACACACCAATATCCTGTTTTGGGCCCTTTGAGGCTGCTGAATTGATAATTGCTTGCTGTTCTGTAATTACACCTAGATCCTTCTCAACAAGTGATTCTTCCAGTTTTTTTCCCCCTGGGACATATAATGCCTGCAGATTATTCGTTCCCAAATTCAGAACTTTACATTTATCCACATTGAACCTCATCTGTCAAACCCTCAGTAAGTCCAGGTCTGCTTGCAATTTATGAACATCTTCCATAGATTGCATTACACTACATAGCTTAGAGTCATCTGCATAAATAGAATCATTGCAATTTTGTACCCTCCCCTTTGATCATTAACAAAATTAAATGACAGCAGACCCAGTACTGAGCCTTGGGGCACACCACATATAACCGGGGACCATACAGAATAGGAATCCTTTACCACCACTCTGAGGACGATCCAATAGTCAGTTTTCAACCAAGATACACACTTTTGCTTCTAATCCTATAAACTTTAATTTACCCAATAGATGCTTAGGGGGACAGTGTCAAACCCTTTACAAAGTCGAACATTATCACGCCCCAGTATAAATTTATTTTTTGTTTTTTAAAAACAAATCGGTTGGTCTAACAATTTCGTCCTTTTGAGTTTATACAAATCGCAATTTTCCCCAATTTGAACCGTACTGTGTTTTCTTCAATACTTTTTGTACTTAAAAACCTTTTGGTTGTCACAAAGATTTTGTATTTATGAATTTTTTTGAACAAGAAGTAAATGGGCATTGAACATGAAAAAATTTTCAGCCACCATACATGTTTACCATAAAAAAAAGTCGTATTGGGATGCCATACAAGCCCCCAATCACAGGGAAAAAACATATGACCCCTTATAATATAGGTTTAAAATCCCTTTTGCAGTGCCAGCATAGCCTCTACAAAGAAGAAGCAGCCAATTTCCCCCTTTTTAAAATTTTTCGTTACTTTTCCCCCTTATTTTCCTTTAAAGCCATGTTACCCTGCAACTTTTTATTATTGCACTGTGCATCAAATGAAGGGGAATTAGGGCCACATGTAGAGCTTCCACATTTTAGGGCGACCTTTTCGCCCTTTTCCCGGGGAAATTTTGGCCTATTTTTGTCGGCGCTGGGGCCCTCATTTAAAAATATGTGTCCGCCGCGGGCCCCGCCGTTGGGGTGGGGCGCAGTGCGGGGGGGGTTTGGCCAGTGCGGGGGCTGCGCCTAACATTTTTTTCCATTTGGCAGGTGTTGCGACCCGGGGCCCCCCGACTCCTCCTGCGGGCGCGGCGGCTTTTGCCCCGGTCCCCCGGGCGAGTGCCGCCGCTGCCCGGGTGTCGGGGGGCGGGGGCACTCGGGCCCCCCGGCGCGCCCGTACTTTCCGGCCGCCTCCCGTGTCCCTGCAGTTCTCCTGCTGTCCGGCGCGCGCGTCCCCCGTGATCTAAGGCGCGCGCGCGCCCGGTCTGTGAGATTTAAAGGGCAGGCGTCGGTAATTTGGGGAATTGCCGGCACTGCCTCTATTTTACTGGGGTTCCGCCCCTCCCCCAT
>JAODAL010042358.1:0-34918 GCA_025379985.1 Phyllomedusa bahiana | reverse complement strand
CTTGAACTGCTTGATCATTTTCTGATTTTCTTTATTATTTATTCGTTCACTGGCCCCCCTTCCTTTTCTTCCTTTCCCCTTGCTCTATATTATTCATTAGGTTAGCCTACTATTCTATCTATTTTTCTGGTTGTTAACTCTATATCTATCGCATCAATGATGCATCTTCTCCCTCTATTTGGTCACGTCCTTTATATACATTTCTCTTCTTGTCCCAGCGTTTTCTGCCTGACCTAATGTATATTTCTTGCATTTCCCTTACTACATATTTCCTTTTGTCTGTCCTTATGCTCCTCTTGGCGCTGCGCCTTCAGTGGGCATGCACCTTCCTCTTTGTCCACCTGATCTAGAACTACATTTCCCACACTCCTCTAGTGGCGGAAATGACGCACACCCGGATCGACTTCCGGTTTCGTGACGGAAACGGCCGGGATCACCGCTTCTATTTATTCACCCACTCTGCTCCAGTATGCACTGGCTCCCACACTCACTTGGGCTACGGCCCGTTTTTCTTCCATTCTACAAACTACCTTATAGGTAAGTTTTCCAGGGCGCAATAGGGTGTAATAGTCGGTTCAACGCATGGGAATTTTTCCCTATATAGATCTCACATTTGGGATATTGCTAGCATTGGGCTGTTTTATGACTTCATTTATTTTACATTGCTGGGAGATGCCCTTAGATACATATAAGTATTGCATTACATTCTTATTTGAGGCTAGCTACATATATGTGTGTGTATATATATACTTATTCCTCTTGTATATACTTGGTATATATTATGCCCATATGAATTTGATATGCGCCATTACTACATTGTATCCCTATTTCTGATTAGTTACATATGGATGAATATACTTACGATCCTATATCTATATGGATTTGATACTTATCACTACTGTATTGCATTCTAATTTGGGGCTAACTACATATGTATATACCTACATTCTCTGCATATATTATGTATATATTATGTGATATGGATTCTGTGTGTGTATATATATATATATATATATATATATATATATATATACTGTATATATTTTTGTATATATCCTTGTATATTATTAATTTTTCATATTGTTTCTCACACTGTCTCTCACCCGTCTATTATATTATTTTTGTTTATTCTCTGTATATTTTATTCTAGTGACTCGTTGAAAAAGGTCGGATGACCGAAATGTCCATAGTCACATATAATTATTTTTTCACCGGAGCCTGTAGTGAATTTCACAATAAAAACGTTTCGTATATTGCAACAAAAAATACTGAGTGTGCAGTCAATCTATCTTAAACTTGGATATATATCGCAAGGATATGCCATTGGTGTATGATAGGTACTATGATCACCAGCTAATAACCACAGTAACCATGTTGGACAGCACCAACAACAGCTAGACATCCTGGGAGTGACCCAGTAAAGTTCTGAATGATTGTCAAAAGTTTCTGGGGCCATGCTGACTACAGTGCTTTCCACAGCCGCTGGACGGAGGATCCATAGAGAGAACAGGATACTGAAGGTGTGCTAAATTGAGTTAAAGTCCAGGGAATTAGTGGGCTAGGATAGTTCTTGGAAGACTTGTTCATGGTCTTCCAACTATTTTTGAACATTTCTAGCCATGTGACATGCTGCATTGCCTTGCTGGAAGATCCCATCCACCACAAGGAGTACAATCAACATTTATGGGTGTATGGAATCTGCAAAGATGGATTCATACCCAAATTGGTTAAGAGTGCCTTCCACGAGAATCCCATGAAAAACATTCGCCAAACCATAACACTGCCATTACCAGGTTCTGTTCTTCCAGCAATGGGTGCAGGGTGTTTGTTTTTTGATATTTCTCACCTGACATGCCAACGTCTATCAATTCAGTGAAGCAGAATATATGACTTATTGAATAACCCCTTGCCAATCAGCACAGGTCCAATTTTGATATTGGCAAAAAAATTGAAACCTTTTCTAGTAATGAAGGTTCTTTTGTTTTTCCAGGATTTTATATCACTGAGGTCAGCAACCTCAGTGATATATACACACGATCAAATACTTTTCCTGTAGACTTATCACAGTGGTTAAAGTAACAATTCTTAAACCTGACAAACCTCTGATAATTCCTTCTAGTTTCCTCCCATAATATAACTGCCGCCGACACATTGTAATGTGCCTGATATTTGAGTGCGCCTGATTAAAAATAAAGCGAACAGGGCTGCACAAGTTTTCAGGCTGAAAGACGCCAGACTTCTGGCGCAGCCACGTACATACATGTGGCCCCCTGTATCTATTGGCAAGCTCCGTTTTATAAGATCTCATTAGTTGGCTTTAAAAATTCCCTTGAGCATTCTAAATAGTCCTGTCACTAGACTCTGATCCCTCTCTTTCTAAATTTACCTAATTTCTGTAATATTTAATAAGCCACCAGATCTCCTTAGGATTCCTCTCTTCTAGACTTTTACTTTTTTTTTTTTTTTACTTTTTTAACAGAAGTCTTCTCACACTTTTTTATTCTGTTGTTTTTTTGCTTTGTTTTTGTTCTTTCTACATATGAATTAATACTCAGTACTACTGGAAATGCATTTTACGTATGCACCTACCTTGCCTTTTAGTGAAAAGTTTTTGTAAGCTGATTTTCTTAAACTTTTCTTTACAAGTAGCTTATGACAGCACTTCTTAGTTTAAGAAGCAGCTCTAGGAAAATCTAATCCTTCGTACGATTTTATTATATAAATATTTTTTTCATAATTTTTTTACCTATTATAGGGAATAAGGATAAAACACTTCAGCTAAAACATGCTGCGTTTTTTAGCAACAAATGCAATGCAACACAATATAGAATTGCTAAAGTAACACACTTAAAAATGCTTTGAATGAATGGAAATGTCTAATTTGGACACTGCTAATGCCCAAAACACCCTTTATGAAAACAATATTCAAAAGTTTTTTTTTTTTTGTTTTGAAGTGCAAACTTTTTGTATAAGTACAATAGCGGTGCATGGAGCCATGTTTTGTTCCTGATATGCCCATGTCTAAACATAGTTAATACATAAAAGCTTTGACTTCATTAGTTTTCTTCCCTAGAGTGCCTTTCAGAATCCACATAAAGTAATGTTTGTTTATTTGTCACCCTATTGATATCTTCTATTGAGCTCACTGAGGTCTAATTGCTACTTAGCAGCATTAACTATAGTTGTCTTTGAGATTCTTAGGCTGTTCATTATTGCTATTTATTTATGTTGATTGAATCTATACATACCTTACTTTGGTTTGTTTTATAAGGAAAAATTAAAGGTTAGAGAGACTATTACCACAAGCAGTTTATCTAAGTAGAACGGGAGCTTATTCAAGATTAGACACATTAAATACACAACCCAATTATAGAATTTAAGGATAGTTCCGAAAAACATTTTTACATACCACGTATAGGTATTAACAGAAACAAGAAGAAGATTTTAGAGTATAACAGTGCTTTAACTTTTTATTTTGATTCTTTAGTTCACATAGCAGGATAATAAAAAGAAGAATGGTGGTGGTTCCCTTACATAACAAACACCAATGGCGCCTCATGGACACCATTGACTGTAATGGGGTCTACTGGGTTTCTGTCATAGTGTCTGGTATTTTGCCTGTATGCTGCACTATTTTGTCTTCCATTTTTGAATCTGCAGTGGAGACTCCTAACTGAGACTACACAAAAATATTCAATGCGAGCATACAATTCTAATCATGTACATTTGATGTCCCTTAATTCAATACAGGCAGTCCCCGAGTTATGAACACCCCAGTTACAACAGGCCATTAGTTAAGAGCAGAGGCTTCTATGGGGCATGACTTATGTGCTAACATCACCCTTCATAAAAGCCTTCGTTCCTAGAAGACGGCGAACCAATCCACTCTATCTCCATGCTCAGCTCCAATTAAAGATGAGATGCTGGCAGCATAAAGACAGTATGTGCAGCAACTGTGCTGCACATACTATCCTTCAGCTGCTTCGCACAGTGAATCTGTGGCAGCTGCAAGCAACTCTCAGACAGTGCTTGCTCCTACTCTACAGTAATCAAATGAGTAGAGGGAGATAGAGCCTGCGAAAGAGGAAGTAGTGCTGTCAGACATTTGAGTCCAGCATTACTTCCTCTCTCGCAGACTTTGTCTCCTTCTACTCATTTGAATACTGTAGCGGAGAAACGAGCACTGTATGCGAGTTGCTCATACTCACTCCAGATTTAGCCATAGGACAGTGCATGTGGTAGAACTGGTGTAAAGGAGCCATGTTTGTAGGTCAGATTGAGATCAGGGCTTCTTGATGGCCACTCCAAAACATTGACTTGGTTATCCTTAAGCCACTTAGTAACGAGTTTGGCAGTATGCTTCGGGTCATTGTCTATTTGGAAGACCCATTTCCGCCCGAGCTTTAACTTCCTGGCTGATGTCTTGAGATGTTGCTTCAGTATTGCCACATAATCTTCTTTCCTCATAATGCCATCTATTTTGTGAAGTACACCAGTCCCTTTTGCAGGAAAACAACGGCACAACATGATGCTGCTACCCCTGTGTTTCACAGTTGGGATGGTGTTCTTAGGCTTCCAAGCTTCTCCCTTTTTCCTCCAAACGTACTGTAACAATTTTCAATATGGTCAAACAGTTCAATATTAGTTTCGTCAAACCACAGGATGTCTCCAAAAATGTAGGTCTTTGTTCCTGTGTGTATTTTCAAAAATTAATCTGGCTTTTATATGTTTATTTTTGAGTAATGGCTTCTTCCTGGCAGAGTGGCCTCTCAGCCCATGTTAATACAGTACTCGTTTTACTGTGGCTAATGATACAAACTTACCAGCTTCTGCCAGTATCTTCACAAGGCCCTTTGCTGTTGTTCTGGGTTGATATGCACATGTCCGACCAAAGCATGTTCATCTCTGAGACACAGAACCCATCTCCTTCATCAGCGATATGATGGCTGGACATTCCCATTTTATTTATACTTGTATATAATTGTTTGTACAGATGAACGAGTCATCTTCAGCCCTCTGGAAATTGCACCAAAAGATGAACCAGACTTGTGCAAGTTCACAATTTTCTTCCTGATATCTTGGATGATTTCTTTAGATTTTCCCATGATGTTACACACAGAAGCAGTATGTTTCTGATGTGCCTTCAGCTTTGTCCATACATTTTCAATATGATTGAGGGGCTTTGTGATGGCCACTCCAAAACATTGTCTCTGTTATTCTTAAGTCACTGTAACAGTTTGGCAGTATGCTTCGGGTCATTGTCCATTGGGAAAACCCATTTCCGCCCAGTTTTAACTTCCTGTTTGATGTCTTGAGTTTGTTCTTCAGTATTTCCACATAACCTTTTTTTTCTTTTCCTCATGATCCCAACTATGTTTTTAAAGTGCCTAGTCCCTCTGCAGCAAGAAAACTCAAAAACCCAAATGATGTTTGCCACCCCTGTGTATCACAGTTGGGATGGTGTTCTTAGGCGTCCAACTTTATGGAGTCATTATGGCCAAACAGTTCAATTTTAGTTTCGTTAGACCACAGGACATGTCTCCAAAAATGTAGGTCTCTGTTCCAGTGTGCATTTTGAAAACATGAATCTGACTTTTATATGGTTCTTTTGGAGTAATGGCTTCTTCCTGGGAGAGTTGCCTTTCAGCTCATGTTGATACAGTACTTGTTTCACTGTGGATAATGACACAATGTTACCAGTTTCCACCAGCATCTTCACAAAGCCTTTTGATTTTGTTCTTGGTTTGATATGCACTTTAGACCAAAGTACTTTCATGTCTGAGATACAGAACCTGTCTCTTTCTTAAGCGTGATGATGGCTGGACATTCCCATCTTGTTTGTACTTCTGTATAATTGTTTGTACAGATAAACGAGGCACCTTCAGGTATATGGAAATTGCACTCAGGGATAATCCAGACTTGCGCAAGTCCACAATTCTCTTCCTGATACTTTGACTGATTTCTTTAGATTTTCCCATGATGTTACACACAGAAGCAGTGTGTTTCTGGTGTGCCTTAAAATATATCTCTAATTAACTCAGATATTGCCGATAAGCCTATTAGAAGCTTCCAAAGACATGAAATCATCATATGGGCTGTCCTAAAGTGTTTAACCCCTTACCGACATTTGTCGTACTCATACGGCACTGTCGGGTAGGGGTTCCGCAAATTGCCGTATTGAGTTACGTAAAGGCGATCCTTGCGCGCTCACAGGCGGAGGCGCAAGATCGCGGCAGGGAAAACCAGCGTTATATTACCGTGGCATCATGCCGCATCCCCACGGCCGGAGTGAGCTCCGGCCGCGGGGGATTAACCCCCCTGTCGCGAAAATCGTGGTCGCGACATCGCAGCTGCGGACGGCAGGAGTGAGCACCTGCCGTCCGTGAACACGGCGCCGGAACGGCGCTTCAGCGGTGGTACTGGTCTCCTACCGGACAGCCCAGACGCTGAATGACAGCAGCCGATCTGACGATCTGACGCTCGTTCATGCAATTCTCCCCTGGGGAAAAGTGTAAAAAGTGTGAAAAAGTAAAAAAAAAGTGTTAAAAAGTAAAACACAAACACAAAAAATAAAATAAAAACATTTACATCGCCCTTTTCCCCTTTACAAACGCCAATCGCCCCAAAAAAGATAAAAAAAAATAAAAAATACCCATATTTGGTATCGCCGCGTGCGAAGCGACCCACCCTATAAATCTGTCATGTTAATTAACCCGTATGGTGAACGCCGTAAAAAAAAACCCAAAAACAGTCACAGAATTGCGATTTTTGTTCATCCTGCAGCACATAAAATGGAGTAAAAAAGTCATCAAAAACTCATATCAACATCAAAGTGATGCCAATTAAAACATCAGTTCATTTCCCGCAAAAAAAAAATCTTTACACAGCTCTGTATACGGAAAAATTTAAAAGTTTGGTATTAGAAGATAGCGATGCATAAATATTTTTACACAATAAAAACACTTTTTTTTCAAACAAATTGTGCTTTCAAATAAAAAAACTACATAAATTGGGTATTACCGTAATCATCTCAACCCCCAAAAGTAAAACTAACTTGTCACGGATACTGCACGGTGAACGCTATTAAAAATAAAAATAAAAAACATACTAGGATTGCAGTATTTTCTTCACCTGCTTCCAAAAAACGGATTTAAAAGGATCATAAAGTCTTGTCCCCCCAAAATGTTACCAATAAAAAAGTCAACTCATCTGCAAAAAAAGGTCCCTATACAACTCCATAACAGAAAAATAAAAAAATTATGGCTCTCAGACCGCGATGATGCAAAAACGTGTTTTCCTTTTCAAATAAAAGTGTTTTTATTGTGTAAAAGCGTAAAACATTAAAAATATAAAAATGTGGTGTCGCTGTAATCTATCAACCAGCTGAGTAAAAATAGATGTCATTTATACCCCAAAGTGACTCTGTAAAAAATAAAAATAAAAAACACTAACCCGGATTTCTGTATTTTGTACAAAATGCCTCACAAAAACCTTAATAAAAAGTGATCAAAGCATCACATGCCCCCATAATGGTACCAATAAAAACATCAATCATCTCGTAAAAAACAAGCCACAAGCAGCTCCATATGCCAAAAAATTAAGAAAGCTATGGCTGTCAGAATAGGACAACATAAAAACGCAACTTTTATAAAACTCGCTTCTATTGTGTAAAAGTAATAAAACAAAAAACTATATAAAATTTATATCATTGTAAATGTACCGACCCCCTAGTAAAGTTATCCCATCATTTATCCCGTATGGGGGAATACTGTAAAAAAAGAAGCCCAAAAAACACTGGCGGAACTGCGTTTCCCCCCTCCATTTCCATGGCCCAATGCTAAAAAAAAAACTACGGACACCTGTGCACCAAAATTTCACAATACACCCTTAGATGGAGATACCCGAGGGGTGTTGAATCCAAAATGGGTCAATTCTTGAAGGTTTCACTGTTCTAGTACTTTGGGGGCTTTGCAGATGCGACATGGCCCCACCAATATCTGTGCGCCAAAAGCCAAATTCGGGTCCTCCTATTACCCCTGCCATGCGCCCCAAAAAGCAGTTTACACCCACAAAGTAGGTATTGCCGAACTTGGAAAAAATTGCGTAACACAATTTTGGGGCTTTTTTCCAAAATTCCTTGTAAAAATTAAACATTTTCAGCTAAAATTGCAGATTATTATAAAAAAATATATATTTTTTTATTTTCAGAACCGAACGCTAAAAAAATTTGTGAAACGTCTGTGGGTCGATATACTCCCTGCCCCCCTGGATTTTTTTCCTTTAAAGGGGTGTAGTTTACAATATGGGGTCTTTTTGGGGGTATTTATTGAGTTTTGGAACTTAGGGTGTCCCAAACTTGAAATGGCGCCTAAAAAAATCGTAATGAAAATGGACCCAGAGTCGGTAGGTGCTCCCCTATTCTGGGGTTGTGGTTGACCCAAATAATGCATAGGGCCCATATGGGATTTTAAAAAGGGCGGGAATCTGGGGAATCTTTTTTTAAAGTTGCATCTCCCTGATACATTTCCCGTTTTCCCTGTAATAATGTTAAAAATTGAAAATTGAAAAAAAAGGAAAATTTTGAAATTTCATTCCCACTTTGTTTAATTCCCTGTGAAAACCCCAAAGGGGGTTAATAAATTCCTAAATGGGGTTTTTGAATATTTGGGGGTGTAGTTTTTTTAATGAGGTATTTTGGGTATTTAATACAGGCAATAAAAGCAATTAGAATGGACTGGTCTCAAAAAAAATGTATATTGCAAATTTTCTTGAAAATTTGAAAATTATACAAAAAATTTTATAACCCCTATGTCGTAAAGAAAAAAAAGCTTTTAAAAAAATTATCCCAAATACAGCAGCTATGGTAGATGTAGTTAAAAAACTATTTTGAGTGGAAAAACCTCTGTTTACAGCAGAAATTTTTTAATTTTGAAATTGGTAAATTTTTACATTTTTACGATAATTTGATATTTTTCCAAATAAACAAGCTTTTTTTGGCCAAAATTTCTTACATCTTAAAGAAAATGTGTCATGAGAAAACAATCTCTGAATCAAGGGATGGGTTAAAAGTGTCAAAAGTTATTTAAAAAAGTGACAATGACGTTTAAAAAAAATGGGGCTCTGTAGAGAGGCCAAAAGGGGCCCCGGCAGTAAGGGGTTTTTAAGGTTTGAAATTAGTGTATGCAAACTTTTTACTTTGAAAAAAGTAAAAAGAATGCTTAAAAATTTTTTTCGTTATTTCCCATTTGGAGATGTAAAAATTTTTTAACCCCAGTTGACCTAAGACGGGAAAGGGTTTTTTTATTTTTGTCATGCCGCTGAGAAAAATATGAAAATATGTCTTTTTTATAAAAGGGATGTAAAACTTGGTTTCAAAAATGTACCCGTTTATTGCTGGAGGGACACTGTCAACAGAGGAGACAAGTATATGCTTATCACTTTTGAGGAGCCTGGATTCAAAGCCAGATTAGAGTTACATAACTTATAATGTACCTGTTCTGACTTACTTACAGATTGAATTTACGAACAAACTTATAGTCCCTATTTCATTCGCAACTCGGTACTGCCTATACTTATCCAGTGATATAGTAAAAATTTTGGTTGAGCATCTTCTGAAAAAAATTTGGGTTTAAATTTTTTATAAAGTTTGGCGGGGGCTATTGAATGTGCAGTAAAAAAAAGTGATGCTGGGAAAGGCAAAAAGCATTGGAATGCGCAGTTCGATTTTTAATTAGACTTACAAAGTCAGGACGTGGTAGATGAGAAACCCAGATTTCCCGGGAGTATTTCAACTCCATGGCCACTATAGTGACTTTATATTAGTTGCTTGAAAAGGCCACCTTTTGGTCATTTTTGAAAGTTTCATGAAAATAAAACAGTTTTAATTTTTGGATGTGCTGTGCCCCCTGGACCACTTCCACAATTTTCGTGTCCTCACTGGGACTCTGCCACAGATGTGAACATGGCTTAAAGTGTACATTTTTTTTTGACTAAATCAAGTCAAAAGGTGGTTTAAAAAAGATAAACAAAAGCCTACCCTTTTTGCATGGACTATAGGGTTCCTTTTAAAAAAAAAAACGATCCATTAGGATACATTTTTTGAATAGGTAATACAAAAAACATCCCTATTTATCAGTCCTATTAAAAAATTTGATGGGAAGGCGTGAATGAATATACATTTAAACATGCTATATGCTCTATTGATAACCCATAGATCTGTTAACAGATTCATTTGACAAAGAAATCTCATAGACATTTGAAAAAGAAAAACAAAAGTTGTGGGAACTTGCTTTTACTGTTTAAACATATGACAAATATAGCAGTTTTAGTATCAAATAAATAATGTAAAGATAATAATTTCTTAAAATGCTCCAATATATTCTAAAAAATGGGCACTGTCATCAGATGAATAAGTATTATATCATAAGTTTAAAGTTGCTTTCCTACAATAAATATTTCCATACTTGTTGAACAGGTGGTATCGCTGGTGGAACCCCCAATATTTCAGAGAAAAAAGTTTGCATTAGTTATTGTCTCATAGGTGGGATCTTCTGCAATCAGACATTTATGGCAGATGCTATGGATGTCACATAAATGCTTGTGGTGAGAAACCCCTTTAAACTCATGACGTGACGCTTACAGCATATACCTATTGAATAGTAGAAAATCCCTTTAAACATTTTATGCATTTGGATGTACCCGTACATCCAAATAGAGTGAAAGGTGTTTGGAGTGGGCTCACACGCAGAGCCTGCTCCATATGCAGCGGGTCCCGGCTCCAATCCTCACTGTTAACAGTTTAAATGCCGCTGCAACCTCAGCATGTAAATCTATGCGCAACACCATTCCTCCAACTGATCGCCATAGTGATTTTTTTGTCATTTCATGTTCCCAAACAATTGGAATAAAAAGTGATCAAAATGTTGTATGTATCCCAAAATGGTACCGATAGAAACTACACTTCAACCCACAAAAAATGACCCCTCACTCCACAGACTGCAAAATAAAAAAGTTATTAGTCACAGAAAATGGCATTTCAGCAAAAAGTACTTTTAACTAAAGTACTAAAACATAACGAAACCTCTACAAATTTGGTATTACCAGAATTGTATCAACCTGCAGACTTCAGATAACACATCATTAATACTGAAGAGGGGACTCCATAAAAACAAAACCCCTGCAAAAAATGGTGAAATTGGGGTTTTTTCATGTTCCACCAACATAGAATTTTATTTTTGGTTTCCCAGTACATTATGGGCGACATGTATGAAATTTCGGTACGGTTCTAATGCACCCCGCCTCCCAGAGTGGTGTGTTGGAGAATGAAAATGTATGAACGGGGCTGAGTGGTATGGGCTGATAAGATGTCTGATATTGGGCAGCCTGTTCAACTTGTCGCCCTATATGTTATAGTCAATGGCGATATTAAAAAGTACATCTTGTCCTGAAAAAATCAAGCCCTCCTATGGCTATGTAGACAGAAAATGAAAAAGCTATGGCTCTTAGAAGGTGAGAATGAAAAAATAAAAACTAAAATTTGAAAATAGCTGTGACCTGCAGGGGTTAAAATTTAAAAAAAGTTTTAGAAGATAATACAGATTTAGTTCATTGCATTAAATTTATATTGTAATAAAACTTTGGCCAAAGCTGAGTGATGTGCTAATAGCGCCCAGTATCTTGGTTATAATATCTGGGTGCCCATCTACAGCTGTCTCCTTGCCTATAATGTGCCCTTACAATACTAAATAGATGTAGTAGAGATTTTTTTTTTCCCCAGAAACCACATTACTCTTAGGGCAACATGTATGAAATATGGCTAGGTCTAAAATTCAGAACACCCCTTTCATTTCATATAATGCTCTGGGAAAATGAAAAGGGCGCTCTGATAGCTTGTTATGAACAACAAAGTGAATTTTAGACCTAGGCAGTAGTGATGAGCGATTACGTTGCCTATCGTCATCGGGTCGATAGTCGATATCGGCAATTATCAATTAGTTATACGTTGTCGATAATAATTTTGTCGATGACCATTAAAGTCTATGGGAGAGACAAACCTTCATCTTACACCCAAACAGGGATGAGAAGACTGGAATTATCATCCACAACAGCAACGTATATGTGCTACATCTAGGCAAGACAATTTGGATTATATAAGCACAGAAAAAAAATCAACAAGACCATTCACTATCCTGTTGTACCACAGCATGACCTTAAACCTGCATGACCCACAATAAAAAGTGCCAGAGCAGTTGATTTGAACCATCATTTTACTTGATCTGGACTTTGAAATCATGTCCTGTATGCAGTGAGACCCAAACCTGCATGACCCCAGATTTAAAAAAAGTGCCGAAAAGGAAGGTTTTCAACACCATTTTAGTTTCACGGACATTGACTATACTGTCTGGGCCACAGCATGAGCCTAACTGCATGACCCCAGATTTAAAAAATGCACGGAAAAAGGAGTCTTTCAACCACCATTTTAGTTGAATGGACATTTAATTATAACTGTCCTGTACCGCAGTAAGTTCATTAACCTGTCTGACCCACAGATTAAAAAAGTACTGGGAAATAGGAGTCTTTTGAACCACCATTTAGTTGATTGGAATTGACTATACTGTTTGTACCACCAGTATGACCATTAAACGTCTGACCAAATTAAAAAGTGACGGGAAAAGGAGTCTTTGACCACCATTTTAGTTTGAACGAGAATTTATATATCTGTAATGTACGCAGTATGACCATTAACTGTCTGACCCACAGATTAAAAAGTGCTGGGAAAAGGAGTCTTTCAACACACCATTTTTAGTTTCACTGGACATTGGACATACTGTCTGGGCCAAACCTGCATGGACCCCACATTTTAAAATGTGCCGGAAAAAGGAGTCTTTACACATATTAGTTTCACTGGTACATAGACTATCCCTGTTGGGCCACAGGCATGACCTAAACGTTACCCAAGATCACAAAGTGGCATTTATGCTATTTTGTACAGTGAACTCTCATTAGTATATTTTTTGGTAATGCATTGTTGACAGATTTATTAGGGATGTTTTATTTATAATTTTAATTATTACATTTTGCTTTTTTTTTCAAGTGTGTTAACATACAAAATTACACCTCCCTGCAGTTTTTAAAGGTATTTTTTAAATGTGTAGTGTGTTAATTCGTCGCACACCCCATAAGTAATACAAATCGTCATAATCATCCCCAAAACACTTCAAAGTGAGGAAGACATTTGCCTCTGGCTTCTGTGATGATTAGCCAAGAATTCAAAGGTTTCATTTTTCTCCAATTCTTCTTCATTGATTAGGGACAGTACCTGGAGATCAATTGATGCGACCATAGTGACTCAGCCCAGAAAATTTTAAGCTCAAATCTGTGCAATTTGTGTCAGCCCTGGAGCCCTTTTTGACACTATTTAAACTCACTGAAATACCTTTTTCAAAATCAGATTTTTTTAGGAAATTGAAGCTCTCCTGATTGTCGCTAACGGTGGAGAGCCAGTGTGCGTCAGCCATCTGTTAAACGGATGGTCAGTGCAGACTTACAGTGGATGTGGTGAGAGACAGGCTAGCGTCTGGTATCTATTAACTCCGGCAGGTTCAGCAGCCTGGGTTCCGGAGTTACAGTGGGTGCGGTGAGAACCCAGGCTGGTCCGTCATCTATTACACGGGAAAACTGGGCCCTATGACGCGCAACGGAAAAAGTCGTGCTGATGAGAGTGCGGAAGCGGAGTTGGAGGTTAGACTCTGCCTACTCAGTACCAGTCAAGACCGGGTAGCGCTTGCCCCTCCGTATGAGTGCGGCAATTGAGCTTCAATGGAAATATGATGGTTACGCTTCTGTTGTCCACCAGGTGCCTTTTTCTGCATTCTTTTCCTCATTTTACTTCAACATGTGGGGAAATGGTCTCTGTACTTTGTTCTTGTCCGTGCCCATACTCAATGTCCTTCTGAATAACTACATTGGTCAAGTTTTCCTGTACCTCCCTTGTACAATTTCAGAGGGAATTTTTTTACAAACAGTTTTTTGTTCATGCAAGTTATTTTAGTACTTTAATTCTAGAAAAACACCATTTTTAAAAATGGGTTGGTATCCACCATGTCTTTGTTTCTCTTTTTTAATTGTATTAAATGGTTGTCCTATACAGGATTGATAGCTATGTTATAGATCTTGCAAAAACAAAGTCATTTTTGAATATGTGTACATTTTAACGTGTCCTACCTATTCTGTTTCTGACAGCACCATCACCTGAGCTTTGACAATTGTGAAGACAATTGTTTAGAAAAACTTTTTTTATAATAGGACCTGTAGTATAGCTGATGTCACAGCAAAATGCCCCAAAAAAATTCATAACATGACCATGAGCCACTTTTGACAATTGTGAAGATAAATATTCTGTTTGAAAACAACATTTTTTTATATAGGACTGTAGGTTGAGCTGCATGGTCCAGCAAAATGCCCCCAAATCAAAAGCATGACATTGAGACACTTTGGACAATTGTGAAGAAAAAATGTAGTTATGAAAAACATTTTTTTTTATAATAGGACTGTAGTATCAGCTGCATGCACAGAAAAAATGCCCAAAAATTTCAAAACATGACCCTTGAGCCACTTTGACAATTGTGAAGAAACAAATGTTGTTAGAAACAATTTTTTTTAGAATGGACTGTAGTATTGCTGCATTTCAAAGCAGCATGACCCAAAACATTATAAAAAGGGATTCTCAGCCACTGTTAAAAATTGTGAGTGAGAAAATGCCACTTTAAAAAGGCACATTTCTTTCACAATGGACATAATTATAAGCTGTATCTCACAGCAAACATGACTCAAAAACCATTGACATGCGAAACTTCTAAGATAAAGTGAGTAATGGAATTCGGTGTTGTCATGAATCTTGCTGTTTTTTACAGTTTCTCACAGCAAAACAGCAAAATGAACTGTTGGGAAAAGAGAATAAAAATTGCAGTAAGATTTGATCATTTTAACAAACAAATTTCAAGAGGACCATGTCTATTTGAAGATGAGGGTATGTGATGTAGACGGCAAAACTAATCGGTGACATCGGCAATTGGGGCCACAAGATATAGAAGATCCATGACTGATTCATTGATGAAAGTCAACGATCCACATTATCTGTGGAACGCGGAGCGTTTTGTCTGTAATGACTCCTCAGCTGTGCTTAAGGTCAGCTCAGATATGACGGCTGGTGCGGGCAGGCATAATCCCCTTTTGTGGCGTGAGCGAGCGAGCTCGGACATTCGTCCTTTGGATACCAGAGTCCGGAAACATCCAAAAACATCGGTTGAGACGCAGATAGTCGTGCACCATGATCTTAAGTGGTCTCTGTGGGTTGGATGTGTGCAATGCATGCATGCGTTGGTGAGGTGTAAATAAAGATGCCAGAGTACATTAGGCTTTGCCACCATGCCTGTGCTGCTGCTGTGTGCTATGGCTACTTGGCATCTTATGCTGTCACGTCGATGTCGTTGTGCCACAGTGACATTTGAGGGACGTGAAGCAGACACAACAGGATGCTCCAGTTGATCAATCAAAACGTCTCATTTCCTGCATTTTACTCTCTATTGGGTGGGTGGAAGTAAAGTGTGAGTTTGTTTTGGTACCGGGGATTCCAGGGGTGTGGCCACCCAGTAACTGTTGTTCATTTTGATGGCTTAATGCGAGGATCATGATGGAGGAATGGAGCAATATGCATCAATAAGAGTTGGAAGCTTGATTTCCAAGCCTCTGGGTTGAGGTGGCAATAGCAATTCGATCTTCTCATTTCCTCTCCGCCTCAAATTCGCGCCAAACTATTTCCAAGGCAGGGACGTCGGGTAACGTCGGTGTCTTGGAATTCTCCTCATCCTCTCCTCGGCACAGCTCCAAACAGCCTGACTTGCTGAGATGATGCACTGAGATATGTGCGCCGCTTGCACTAGGCCCTGGACCCCGAACCAAGCTAATGAAGACCGATGAAATTGTGAAACTGTCGGGCTTGTATGGATTCGACGGAGAGGAAAAGGCTCGTGTCCGATCTGTGTCGTCTCCTCTCGTCGCTGGGGGAACCTGTTGTTTAAGAGTGTTCAACGATCGCTCCAGAAACTTATGAACACTCATGCTCATGTGACAAGGATAGTCCGCACTGACCATTTTGGTGGCTTCTTCAACAACAGGAGGATGGTGCATTTCTCTTTTACCTGCCTCCACTCTCGGTGGCTCATAACCCCGAGCGTCCGCACGCTGCTTCTCAGGCCCGTGTCACTTCGTACTGCGTATTGGCATTGCGCTGCTGCCCACAATCGCTGGAGGCATGTGGAGGGTGGTTTCCAGCTTGTTACCACTCAAATAGACGGTTGAGGGGAGGCCGAGCTGAAGCTGCAACGCAACAGGGGAAGAAGGCGGGTGCGAACGGCGGAAGTGCGAAACTTAGACTGAGCTTCCTCAGCAGGCAGTCCAGAACCGGGTAGTCTTTGAAAATTTCTGGTAGATGGTTCATTACATGTGCCTAGGGAAAGGCGTGTGCTCCAGCACCGATCTTAAGGGCGGAAGCTGATTTTCGCCCGGTTATTCGGCACAACACCTGCCAGGCACAAGGTTTTGTCACCCCAGACAGCGCTCGCGTATCGTTGCGGAGAGCGTCCACAGTCTGACCTGTGAGTGGACGGTCTCCAAGACAGATTAATTTCAACACGGCTGGTTTCTTGGGCACGTGATGCCACAAGAGAACTGGGGGAAGAACCATGCAAATCCACTGCGGTTTTGAAGAGCATGCGGAGCCTGCAGAGCCACCTCACCCCAGAGAACATGACCAGTCACCCAGTGAGCTGACACGAAAATATAGCGCATTGGCCGTGATTACTTGTCATGTGTCGGTGGTCAGATGGACTTTTCCAGCACAGATGCAGACAACACGCTTAAATTTAGTTTGACACGTGGCTGGCCAGTGCAGGGACGGCTTTTTGGCAAAGAAATGGCCTGCTCGGCATCTGGTATTGGGGGAAGCAAGGGACATGAGTCGGCGGAAAACCATACTGTGTCCACAGAACCGAAAGGCAACATTTCCATGGCCAAAAGGCCTGCAATGCTGACATTCAGGCTTTTGGCCTTGGAAATGGTTTGGGTTAAAGTGTTTCTTCTGCTCCCAAACCTGGAAGACAGAAGGCTGGCTGCTAGACTGGCAGCTGGTACGGCAAGCAGGTGTCAAACTGGTGGTAGGAGAAGGGGTAGGATGGGCCTTGGTGGTGCTGGTGGTACTAGGGTGCGGGTGGAGGCGGAAGAGGAGGCTGATCCCTGATCATGACTTGGAGACATGGGCATGAGGAAGCTGGTGAAGGCGGAGGAGGAGGAGCCCGGAGACAGAGGGTGTGACAGTTGTTGCGTGGGCCGGCGTGGTCTGGCCTTTTTGGCCAAGTGTTGCTCCATTTCAACTCAGCATTCGCTGCATGTGACTAGACAGTTGTGGTGGTTAAACACCTAAGGTTCTTGCCTGCTACTTATGGTTTACGGCAAGGGGCATAGACATCGCTGGGGTGGAATCAGAGGCTTGCTAAAGAAGGCAGGCTGAGTGGTCTGGACCTTTTTGAGACGATGAGCGAGGAGGGGGTTTCGTGGACCGTGGTGGCGGAATCTTATCAACGACTTCTGCGACCGACCTCTTCCTTTTTGAGGCGGGACGTATGACACTACCCCATAGTATTCTCCTCGTCCAGTGATGAAGCACTCGCAGCAATATTTCTGCTGAAAAGACTTGTTGGATCCGCAATGTCGTCTCATCATTCATCAACTAGGTGACTTCGTCGTCTGACATTCTGCATCCAGAGCTGCGGGCTACAGCAAGAGGGATGCAAGCGCTTGCCGACGCCCGGGATTTTTGCGAATTGACCGGCTTCCTTTCCTCATCTGATGGGCTCAGTATCTGGGCGTCAGAGCAGAGAAAATCATCATCTTTGGCATCTTGATTTTTTAACAAGCTTCGACAACGCATTTTGTCATCAAAGAGGTGCTTCAGAAATGGTTATACAGTGGTGGGTACACGAGTTGCATTTGGGTGCTTCATGTTGGACGGATGTGATGATGACTTAATGAAGCCATTTGTGGCGTGTCTGGGAGGACGAGGAGGTTAAGGACTGCTGGATGCAGGGTTGGCATTAACATGAGGACTGATTGGGACGCTGTTCGTTACTGAGATTCACAGGGCCCTGACCCAGGATGACAGGCCTGACGGTCCTGCAATGAGATCCGCTGGCATGCGTGTTGTCCCAAGCATGGATGGAGCACCTTCTCGTACCTCTACCTCCATGTCCTACCACCCTTTGCTCGCTTACCACACTGAATTTCGTCATGTTCTGAAAGATAAAAAATTTGAGAGGTATGGAAGGAGTGTTTGGAAAGTATCTTATTAAAGCGGAATTCACGCTATTCTCACAATCCTCAATCAAATCAAAATTGTGGATTCAAATTTAACTGCAAGGTCGCGCTATCAACAAAGCTTGGCCTGCGCCAAAGTGAAAAAAACGTATTGAAAATGTTAGGAGATATAAAAGGTATTTTTTGGCATATTCAATTCACCTGTGTGACTACTAAATTGTGTATTCATATTTAACTGCAAAGTAGCTTATGAACATGCTTGAATCGGGCACAAAGTGAAAAAAAAACACCCTGTCTGAATGTATACGGGTTAATATAAGTATTTTGGCAACCTATCATCTGTGGTGTCTACAAATTGCTGTATTCAAATTTTGTGCAAAGTAGATTATCAAGCAAATGCTTGACTGGACCAAAGTGAAAAAAACACCTGTCTGAAATGTATTCAGATATTAATAAAGGTATTTTTGGCACCTTTCGGTACACCTGTGGTGACTAAAAGTTGTGTGATTCAACATTAAACTGCAAGGTGGCTTTATCAACAATTTGCCTACGGCAAAGTGAAAAAGACGTATCTGAAATGTTACGGGATAATAAAAGGTATTTTTTGTCACTATCAACATGTGGTGTATACAAAATTGTGTTATTCAAATTTAACTGCAAAGTAGATCTATCAACAAAGCTTGACTTATGCAGAAAAGAGAAAAAAAAAGAAAAAAAAGAGAAAAAAGAGAGGGGGTGCACAATCGTGTTATACTGTTACAGGAAAACAGTGTATAATGGTTAAAATTGGGTTCTCACCTTTAAGTGTTGCGCTTTTAGTTTAGAGGCACAACACTCATAAGCACTTACAGGGCTATTTATATTCCGTAGCCCTTAATACGGCAGCCGCAGGTCTCCAGAACTCCCCTCCGTGGCTCGGTGGTAGATAGACGCTGATCAGGATAAAGAAAAAGAAAAATGGACCCGGCGCACGTGCTGAAGAAAAGCCCGAGCTAAAGGCTTTTTGGTTTAAAAAAAGTATTTATTCTTAAAAAGTGCAAGATGTTATTCTCGCACCATTAAAAACAAAAAAAAAAAAAAACACACTTCTGATGAAGCGCGGGCACACGCGCGAAACGTGTCAAGTTTTAATCTGTAGGTTTTGTTTTTAATGGTGCGAGAATAACATCTTGCACTTTTTAAGAATAAATACTTTTGTTAAACCAAAAAGCCTTTAGCTCGGGCTTTTCTTCAGCACGTGCACCGGGTCCAATTTTTTCTTTATCCTGATCAACAAAGCTTGACTGACTAAAAGTGAAAAAAAAACACCTGTCTGAAATGTATACGGGATACTAAAAGGTATTTTTTGGCACCTATCAACCTGTGGTGACTACTAGTGTTGAGCGATTATTATCGACAAAGTTGAAATCGGCACAGTATTTACGTTGATCGGATTTTTTAGATCACGCGATAATTTAGGTTAAAATCTGTGCATAATCTATTAATATTGCGCCATTTTCGGCGCTTCCTGTCATTTTGGCGGCCAGCAAATCAGCTTACAGAATAGAGCAGGGTGATATGTGTGTGCAACGTCATGACTGGGATGTGTATGGTTGCGATTGGCTGGAAAAATCACATGACCTCGTTTTACATAGAACAGCCCTTCCTGTTCATGATCAGTGTCTGTCAGCGTCTCAGAGCATTAGGACGTGCGCTCTGCCTCTGTCCAAACAGCTCAGCAAACAGCTCAGCGAAATTATTCTATTTCTTCACAGAGAAAGCTCTACTGTTAGCTGTGATCCTTACAACTTAGTTAGAGTTGAAGATTTTATGTAGTTAGGTAGAGAATTTTAAAGGAGCATCTACCTCTGTAAAGTCACGGGGGGGAGCGGGGAGGGGTCCCGCGGGCGAACACAGACAAGCTCTTTAAACAATACTGGATATAGTTCACCAAGACTTAGTGTAGACATTGCACTGCAATAGCTTTATTATTAAGAGTTTTCTATTGAAATATTTCCTGGATATTGGGAAGCCTGAACTTATATTAGGATACACATCTTTTCTAGTAACTGCAGGTCTCTTTGTTAGGTGCAAAACCCCACTTTTATTATCAGTATACATTTCAGATAGGTGTTCTTTTTCAATTTTGCCCATTCAGCTTTGTTGATATAGCCACCTTGCAGTTAAATTAGAATTCAGCAATTTTGTATTCAGCACAGGTTGATAGGTGCCAAAAATACCTTTCATTATCCGAATACATTTCAGATACGTGTTTTTTCACTTTGGCGCAGTACAGCTTTGTTGATAGAGCTACTTTGCAGTTAAATGTGAATACAACAATTTTGTAGTCACCACAGGTGAATTGAAAGGTGCCAAAATACCTTTTATTATCCGAATACATTTCAGATACATATTTTTTCACTTTGGCGCACTACAGCTTTGTTCATTGAGGCACCTTGCACTTAAATGTGAATACAGCAATTTGTAGTCACCACAGGTGAATTGAAAGGTGCCAAAAATACCTTTTATTATCCGAATACATTTCAGATACGTGTTTTTTCACTTTGGCGCAGTACAGCTTTGTTGATAGTGCTCCTTTGCAGTTAAATGTGAATACAACAATTTTGTAGTCACCACAGATGAATTGAAAGGTGCCAAAATACCTTTTATTATCCGAATACATTTCAGATACATGTTTTTTCACTTTGGCCCCACTACGGGTTTGTTCTTGAGGCACCTTGCATTTTAAATGGAAAAACAGAAATTTTTAGTCACCACGGTGAATTGAAAGGTCCCAAAAATACCTTTTATTATCCGGATACTTTCAGAAACGGTTTTTTTAAACTTTTGGTTTCAGTCAAAGTTTTTGTTGATAGATCTATTTGCATTTAAATTTAAATTTTCCAGAAAATTTTGTATTTCACCACGGGTTTTACTGATAGGTCCCAAAAAATTCCCTTTTTAAAATATGGTATCCTTTCAGGGGTTTTTTTTTTAAATTTTTGGGTCAGTCAAGCTTTGTTGATAGTTTTCTACTTTGCATTTAAAATTTTTAATCAGAAATTTAGTAGCCCCAATAGAGTTGGCGAACCCCGGATTCTAATGAAGTGGAATTCGTTTAAATTTCAGGAAAATTCGGTTGGGAACGAAGTCGAACTTTGGGGTCCCTTCGGGGTGAACGAAGTGTGCTTTTGATTGATAAAATGGCTGCGGCACATGGCGTACTTGGGGAAAAAGCACTCTGGGAGGAAGAAGGGCATAGCCTGCATGACATGTGCAGAGGTGAGAAAAAATCAGGGGCCGGGGGGGTTTCTGTGACGTCACCGCATTTTATAAGTCCCCGGGGGCGACGCCGGGAGCTCACACCTCCCCCCTGTGGGTCATCGGTTAGCTGCTGCCGCCCGGTTTATAGCTCTTAAAGAAGAATTTTTTTTATACAGCGATTTTTTTTGGGGTGTTCAAACTTGTCTCAGAGAATGTTCTTTAATGTTTTTATTTCTAATTTTTTTGGGGGATTGGGGTCTGAAAAACCAGTGTTTTGGGCCACTGCAGTGCATATAATTAAAATCAAGTGGGATCTTTAAACCGTTCCTGTTGTATTCATTTAAAGAAACAGGTTTTTACAATACAAATACCACTTCCCTTTTTTGGGCCCGCTAAAATTCCCATTGCGCCCTTTTTCATCCGGGGTTTAAATTAAGAGTTGTTTTTTGGGGTGCTGACCCCAAGAAACCGTCTTTTTCAACGCCAAAAAATTTTTAAAATTTTTTCCCGTAGCCTAATTCCAAGCAAAAGGGTTTAATTTTCAACCGTTTTCTCTTGTTGTGTGGGGTTAAAAAAAACACGCAAAAGTAAAACGTTCAAAAAATACTAGTTTGTGCGGCTCAAAATTTTTTGGCACAATTTACATCAGGGTTTAAATTAAAACGTTGTTTTGTGGTGTGTGACCCCCCAAAAAAACCGTTTTTTTTTCAACCCAAAAATTTTTAAATTTTTCCTGTAGCCCAATTCACCCAAAAACAAAGGTTAAAATTTCAATGTTTCTCTTGTTGTTTGGCGTAGGAAAAACCGAAATTTTAACCGCTACAAAGCTACTAGTTTTTGCGGCTCAAAGGGTTTGGCGCAAAATTTTCAAACCCGGGGGTTAATTAAGCGTTGTTTTTCTGGTGTGTTACCCCAAAAAAACCTTCTTTTTCAACGCCCAAAAAATATAAATTTTTCCTTGTTTGCCTAATCAAAAGCAAAGGTTAATTTCAACTGTTTTCTTGTTGGGGTGGCTAGAAAACCACGCAATTGTAACACGATACAAAGCTACTAGTTTGTGCGGCTAAATTTTCTTTGGCGCTTTTTTAATCCAGGGGTTAATTAACCCGTTGTTTTTCGGGGTGTGCGGGCCCCCAAAAAAACCGTCTTTTTCAACGCCAAAAATTAAAAATTTTTTTTCCTTTTGCCAAATTTCACAAGAAAAAGGTTAATTAAAAATGAAATCTTTGTTTTTGTGGCGTGGGAAAACACAAAAATTTTTAACACGTAAAAAAGTATATTTTGGGTGGGCCCTCAATTCTTTGGCGAAAATTTACATCCAGGGGTTAATTAAGCGTTGTTTTGCTGGTGTGGGGCCCCCAAAAACCGTTTTTTTTCCAACGAAAAAAATATATAAATTTTTCCTGTAGCCAAATTCAAAGCAAATTTTTAATTACAACTTTTATCTCTTGTTGTGGGGTGTAAAAAAACCCCGGAAATTTTGAAACCATAAAAAAGCTACTAGTTTGTGGGTTCAATTCTTTGGCGTTATTTCATCCGGGGGTTAAATTTAAGCGTTTTTTTTCCCTGGTGGGGCTGACCCCAAAAAAAACCTTTCTTTTTCAACCCCAAAATAAAAAAAATTTTTTCCCCTTTGGAAGCAAAATTTCACAAGCAAAGGTTAATTAAAAACTGTATTTCTAGTTTTTTGTGGCGTAGAAAACACGCAATTGAAACCACCCCTACAAAGCTACTAGTTTGTCCCGGACTCAATTTTTGGCGCTTTTTTAATCCAGGGGGTTTTTAAAAGGGGTTGTTTTGCGGGGGTTGTGTTTGACAAAAAAAAAAACCGTCTTTTTCAACGCCAAAATATAAAAAAATTTTTCCTTTTCCCTAATTCAAAAGGGAAAAGGTTAATTACAATGTATCTCTTTTTTGTGGGGGCCCCTAAAAAACAGCAATTGTAAAACGCTAAAAAGCAAATTAGTTTGGGGCGGCTCATTTCCCTTTGGCCCCTTTTTAAATTTCCCAGGGGTTAATTAAGCGTTGTTTTGTGGTGTGCTGACCCCAAGAAACCTTTTTTTTCAACCCCCCAAAAATTATTAATTTTTCCTGTAGCCTAATTCCTGGCAAAGGTTAATTACAACTGTTCTCTTGTTGTGGGGGTTTAGGAAAACACGAAATTTTGTAAAAAAGCTACAAAGCTACTAGTTTGTGCGATTTTTTCTTTGGGGGAAATTTTTAATTTCCGGGGGGTTAAATTTTAACCCGTTTTTTTTGCTGGGTGCTGAAAAAAAAAAAAACCCGTCTTTTTCAAAAAAAAAATATAAAAATTTTTCCTGTAGCCAAAATTTAAAACAACCCAAAGGTTTTATTAAAAACTGTATTTTGTTGGGGGGACATAGAAAACACGCAATTGAAACACGTTCCCAAAGTTTCCCTTTTTTTTGTGGGCTCAATTTTTTGGGCCCAAATTTTACATCCGGGGTTTTTTAAGCATTTTTGGGTGTGTGCCCCCAAAAAAACCGTCTTTTTCAACGCCAAAATAAAAAATTTTTTCCCTGTGGCCTTTTTTCAAAAGGGCAAAGGTTAATTACAACTGTATCTCTTGTTTTTGTGGCGTAAAAAAACTTTGAAAATTGTAACACGTTACAAAGTTTACTAGTTTTGTGCGGCTAAATTTCTTTGGTGCAGTTTACATCCAGGGGTTAATTAAGCGTTGTTTTGTGGTGTGTGAAAAAAGGAAACCGTTTTTTTCAAGGGCCAAAAATTATAAAAATTTTTTCCCTGAAAGCCAAAATTCACAAGAAAAGGGTTTTTTTTAAAAACTGTTTTCTCTTTTTGTGGGGGCGAAAGAAAACACGAAAATTGGGAAAACCGCTCCCAAAGCTACTAGTTTGTTCGGCTCAATTTTTTGGGAAATTTTAAAATCCAGGGGTTAATTAAGCGTTGTTTTGGGGTGGCTGACCCAAAAAAACCTTTCTTTTTAAAACCCCAAAAAATTTTTTACATTTTTCCTTTTAGCCTAATTCATGTCCAAAGGGTTTAAATTTAAAAGCCTTTTGGTCCCTTTTTAAATTTGGTAAAACACCAGTTTTTAAAAAACGACACATACAAGAAAATTTTTTTCCCCGCCCATTTGTGGAGCGCAATTTAACCCAAAGGGTTCCCCAAAGCTTGTTACTGGGTTCATTTGGAGTCAAAAACGGGGTTTTGTATATTTTTTTATTTACGATTTTATCATCAAACAGTGTCTTTTAAAATTTTTAAAAAAAAACATTTAGGTCAGACAGGGAGGTGGCGGGGTTGCCCCTGGAGTGGGCAGCGGCACAAAATTCCTGTAACAGGCCCGGTTTCGCAGCCCAGCAAGGGGGACGTCGCGCGGGGGTCCCCTCTTTTTGGGGCCAAAAATTTGCCGCTGTATTTTAGGGGGCCGTGTGTTTTTCAGAAACCCCAAAAGGGTTTTTGGGATTGGTTGACTAGGTCATCCTTTCCTCCCAGATGACATCTGAAAACCCCCAGCCAAAAAGTCGGGGGGAACCTAAAGACACAACCATTAGTTGGAAAGGGCCCGGGGCGGACAGCGGCCCTCCCCTTCCCCTCAGCCCCCCCTTGCCCCAACCCGGTTTTTCCATCAGCCAGGATCTACTTGTGGTCTGGGCCGCCCCAACTATTTAGCGAGGATAAACAATTTGAGGAGGGCAGTCAGCGCTTTTTGGCCCGCAAAAGAAATGGGGCCAATATTGCCTGCTTCTTGCAGTGGGGGGCAAGTAAGATGGGGGAAAGGGGCATGGGAGGTATGTTGTGAGGGGTCGCCTGGGGCATCCAAGCCCGGGTTTAAATTGGGGGACAGCAGTGAGATGAAACACAAATAGATGATGATGTAGCCGGACCGCATTTTGGGGGGCCGGGTGAGGCAAGGGTTTTTTCATCACCCTTCAGGAGGAAGGGGGGGCTTTCCCAGTTTTCGCGTCGGGGCGCGCGCACCCCTGCAAGTGGGTCGTTTTGGCCCTTTTAAAGTAGAGGATCCCCAGCAGTTTGGGGTTCGGGAGAAAAAAAGGGGGAAGGGGGGGTTAAAAAAAAAAACCCGTTTTCGCAGGTCCAAGAAAAGTAGAAACCCACAGGGGCTCAGGGGATTGGGCAGCGGCGGAATTTAGTCACCCCAAGTGCGGGGTTGGCAGTAAAACCCGATACTCGGCGGTGGGGCCCAGTTTTTTTGCTAAGACACCGAGGCCCCGAAAAATGGGTATATGTAGAATCTGTGGGCATAAAGTTGAAGCGTGGCCAGGGAGTTTAATTTGGGGAAAACCCGGCCCTGGTCAACACTTTGCAGCGTCCCCAACCCGGTTGGCCTGGGAAAAAACTTTGGGCTCGATGTGGGGGGGCCATCCTGCCGCCGCAGCAAAAAGCAGCCCCGCCCCCAAAGTGGCATGTATGCCTTTGCGGGCCAGTCAAGGCTCCCCCAACCTCTGCAGAAGGGGTGTTTCTCTTTGCATAATCCCCCGGGGCCCAGATGTCCTGCTCCTCGCTACTCAGGGGCGCCAGCGTGTTCGCGGGGGGATTGCAAAGAGAAAAAACAGTATGCTTTCCAAAACCATCCAAAGGTCAGCAGCTGCCCTTTGCTCCTGCCCAAAGTTGTTGGTTTTTGCAGTCCCTCCCTTTCCAAATGGTGGACTCTGCCCCGTTCAGGAATAATGGTTGTCCCGAGCGAATGGGGGATTTACAAGCCGAAATTTTCTTTTCCAAAAGGAAAAGGTACCATCACTTCATAAATATTTTGAACAGAAGGGGGTCTTTCCTTTAAAGCTTATGGGGTTTTTTAAAAGGGGTTCCCGGGCCCTCCGGCGGGATTTGGAGCTGAAAACTATGGTCGGGCCAGTACAGGGCCCTTTTGGGGCCCACTGGGTAAATGTGCTTCCAGCCCAAAACACCCATCAATTTGGACGGAGACGCCCCCTTTCCCCCCAAATTTGAAAAACTGCTACACCTGCGTCAATGCCCCGCCTCCTCCTCCTCCCCCCCCCAAACCATCTCAGCACTCCCCCAAGTACTGCCCCAACCCTTTACCAATTTTGTAGGGCACAGGGTTTTCACGCTTTCCCCTTACACCTGGCTTGCCTCAGGGGAACGAAGTCCCACGGGGGGGAGGCCCTGCTCCGGTCCTTGCAGCAAAAAAATGAGTGTGGCTTTTCCGCGCCAAAAATGAAAATCGGATCAATGGTAGGGGACAATGGGAGGAAAAAGGGGTGTCTGCGCTGAAACCAAAGGGGGGATTTTTCCATACCCCCTGCTTTGGGGGCACGTGTTCAATCTGGTTTTTGGAAAAGGGTTTCCCCTGAATCTTCCCCCGATCTTCGGGAAAATTCTAAAAATGGCCGGAAAACTTGAAAGCATTTATCCATTCTTTAAAAAGCCGGGGAACCCCCTCCTCGAGTTGCAGGGGCAGAATGGCCTCCCCAACACACTCTGTTTGCGATTTTTCCCCCCGGGGAAATTCCAGCCTGCACACATGTTGGCCCGACTGAAAGGAAAGAAAAAGGCCATTAACTATTTTTTGATGTTCCGGCAGACGGGAATTTACCCCCCTGTGAAATTTGATGTCAGCCAGTGGAGCTGTGTGTCACCCTCCCTTTTTGTTGAGGCCATTCGAGGAGGGGGCGTTTTATTTGCAGTCGCCGGGGACAAACGGGAGGGAATAACATCATTCCACTGCTTAATTTTTCCCGGAACAGATGCTAAAAAAATCTGTCGGGCGGGGGAAATTGGGGGAGTGGCGACTACATCTCTTTGGCCACATGAGTCTGGTGGGGACGGGAAATGGGGGAGGAGGAGGAGGACTTTTGGAAGCGAGCATTGTCAGGTGAAAATGAGGGGATTTTTCCCCAGGTGAAAAGAGGGAGGAGCAGGACAGCTGGAGGGGGGTGGATGGAGATGAGGAAGATGAGGCAGTTGCCCCCCAAGCACTGTGGCAGTATACAGTGGAAATGGAGGCAGGGGGGCCCCTCGGAAAAAATTTGTGCAGAGGGCCCCGCAGCATGCTTATTTGCGGGGCTAGTGCCCGGGCCAAAATAGTCAGCACCCGGGGCAGAGGGAGGACTTCTGGCTCTCCCCCCTATTGGACCCTCTCTCCCGGGTTTCCAAAAGGGGGCCCTTTTTTTCCCCAGCTATTGAGAGGGAAGAAAAACCTAAAAATACTATAGGGAAATCTCCCCCTTTTTCAGTTGGCTGCTTTCCTATTTTGCGGCATCGTTCCCCCCCTCTGACAGGTCCTGACCGGGGGGGTTTCCCCAGCGCTCACGTACTATGCTGCGGCTGCTTTGGGGGGGGGTGGGGGGTAGGAGCGGGAAACCCCCCGCTCCATTGGAAATTCCCCTGATGAGCAGCTTCCTTTTCCCCCCTTTCTGAGGAGGGGGTCCCCCGGGGAGCAGCAGCAGCCGGACCCGGAGCAGGGGGCCCTGAACCAAACAGGTTGTGGGCCCATTGGGAAAACACTCTGCCACCCAAAATAGAAGATCCCCTTTGGGCTACCCGGGCAGCCAAACTGGAAAGTGTGGCCCCAAAATTGCTGAGTTTGGGGGGAAAAGGGAAAAAAGCTGTCCTTTCCCGGGCCCGGTTTGGGGGTGGCTTCAGAAACGGGTGTTCAGTGCGGCGGGGGCCATCGTTACCCCAAGGAGAACCGCTTGTCCACGGGAAATGGGGGAACGACTGACCTTTGTCAAGATGAAAACAAAAGGGGTGGATCGGCCCAGGGGTTTCCCACACCAAAAGCCTTAGGCGTCAGTCTGGGTTCAAAACCCACCTGCCTCGTCCCCTATTTTGATGCCGCCACCCGCCTGATGCCAAGGGATTGCTGCCGTTTCTCCAAACCGCCCACCAAACCCTCTTTACCCCCCGGGCTGGGGATTGCCAAACCCCCCTCAAACTTGTCATTGTGGCCCCTCTAAGGGCCCCATGCTGCTGTGCTGTTGCTGTTGCCGGGAAAACTTTCACTGTGTCATTGTGCCCTGCCTAAATCATGTGCTGCCCCCCGTGACCTCCCCTCTCAGTCATTGTGCCCACTCTGTTGGGGTTCCTCCCGTTTTGCCACCTCCGAATGTTTATTGTGCCCCTGCCTGATCTCATGCTGCTGCTGCGTGACCCCCCACACTGTGTTTTTTGTGCCCTCTGTTCCCTAATATGGTTTTTTCCGGCCCCCAGAATTTTCATTATGCCAATGCTGGGTCTATTTCTGCTGCTGTCGTGACCCCCCACACTTGGGTTTATTGGGGCCATTCTGTGGCCTAATTTCTGTTTAGCCGCCTCCCGAATGTATTGTGCCACTGGCCCCGATCTATAAATGCTGCCCCTGTTTAAACCCCCCCTGTGTGATTGTGCAAATTGTGGCTTTTAATGTTTTTTTCCCCCCTCCCGAATTAAATTTTGCCCCGCCTGTTTTCATGCTGCTGCCGCGGGACCCCCCCCTGTATTTATTGGGGCCCTCTGTGGCCCAATACTGTTTTGCCGTCTGCAGAATGTCATTGTGGGCCCCTGCCTTTACCTCTACTGCTGCCGCCGGGTCCTCCACACTTGTTTTGATTGTTTCCCCCTTTTGTGGCCCAATACTGTTTTGCCGCCTTTCCCGAATTTTCAATTTTGCCAATGCCTGATCTATACTGTCCGCCCTGACCTCCAAAATGTGTGATTGTGCCACTCTTTTGCCAATACTGTTTAGCCGCCTTCAGAAAAGTCAAATTTTTGCCACTGCCTGATCTCATACTGTACCCCCCGTGACCTTTCCCACAAAGTGTGATTGTGCCACTCTTTTTGGGAAATACGTTTTGCCCCCCTCCAGAATGTCATTGTGCCCCTGCCTTTTATCTCATGCTGGCCCGTCTTTTACCTCCACATGTATCATTGTGCCACTTGTGGCCCCAAGAAATGTTTTGCCGCCTCCGAATGTTTATTGTGGGCCCCTGCCTGAAACCCCATACTGCTTTCCGCCGTGACCTCCGCTCTCAGTCATTGTGCCACTCTGTGGCTTCCCCCGTGTCTTGCCCCCTCCAGAATGTATTTTGCCCCCTGCCTTTACCTTTATGCTGCTGTGGCTGGGCCGCGTCATTCCACACCGGTCCCCTAAAGTTGCCACTGAGCCTCAGCTTGTTTTTTTCCAGCTTTCGTGGGATGCTTTATCAAACTCATTCCCCTTGAGTTTTTTGGTCAGTTTTTTCCCCCCTTAAGTGCCCAGGGAATTTTTTGTGAAGCGATTCTAAGAGCGGCCCCCCCCCCCCCCGGCCCGTTTTCTGCGTGTTTATTTCTAAAACAAAAAATTGTATGAAAAACCAAACCAAGTCCCTCTGCATATTTAAGCATTTGGGACAAAGTTCTACAGCACCTGCAGGGTCTGTGCAGCCCGGAAATAGCTGTTTTTAACGCGATTCGTGCCCAAATAATTCGGAACGAAACGAATTTTTTTTCGGAAAAAGGGGCGGAAATGACCCAATCAAATTTTTTTAGAATTTGCCCCCTTTTCGTCACCACCGATGAATTGTTTGGGGCCCAAAAAAATACCTATATTATCCCCTATACATTTTTAGACGGGGTTTTTTTTTTCTTTTGGGCAGTCAAGCTTTGTTTCCCTGAGCTACTTTGTAGTTAAAAATTTTAAATTTCAGCCTTTTTGTAAATCACCACAGGGTTTTAAATTTATAGGGGCCAAAAAAACCTTTTTTTATCCGGAAAAATTTCAGCAGGGGGTTTTTTTCACTTTTGGGCAAATAAAGCTTTGTTATAGAGTACTTTGTAGTTAAAATTTTAAAAACAGCAAATTTTGTAAGGGCACCACAGGGTGAATTTATAGGGGCCAAAAAAAACCCTTTTATTATCCGTATACATTTCAGACAGGGTTTTTTTAACTTTTTGGGCAAAATTAAACTTTGTTTTATTGAGCTACTTTTTAGTTAAATTTGAATTTCAGAAATTTAGGGAAGTCACCCCGGTGAATTGGGGCAGGTGGAAGAAAATTTAAAAATTTTTTTATCCCATATACATTTCAGGGCAGGTGTTTTTTTTTTACTTTTTTGGGCAGTCATTTCATTTTTTTCATAAAAGGGTACTTAGTTTGTTAAATTTGAATACAGGGAAATTTTGTAGTCCCCCACAGGGGAAAAAGATGGTCCAAAAAAAACCTTTTTTTTTTTTATCCCGTATTTCATTTTAGACAGGTTTTTTTTAAATTTTTGGGCAGTCATGCTTTGTTCTTTGATTACTTTGCAGTTTTAAAAGTGAATTTCAGGCCCAATTTTTTTGTCACTACAGGTTTTTAGGTGCCAAAAAATACCTTTTATTAAACTTTTACATTTCAGATACGTTTTTTTTTTCCTTTGGCGCAGGCCAGCTGTGTTGATAGAGCCCTTGCAGTTTTAAAATTTTAATTTCCGCAACTTTGTAGTCACCCCAGGTGTACTGATAGGTGCCCCAAAAAAACCTTTTAAAATCCGTTTTACATTTTTAGACAGGGATTTTTTTCACTTTTTGGGCAGTCAAGCTTTGTTGATAGATTACTTTGCAGTTAAAATTTTTAAAACAGCCCAAATTTTGTAGTCCCCACCGATAAATTGATAGGTGCCAAAAAAAGCATTTTATTATCCCCTTTTCATTTCAGACAAAGGGGTTTTTTTTTACTTTTGGTCAGTCAAACTTTGTTCAAAAGAGCCTTTGTATTAAATTTTTTTTTAAACAGCAATTTTGTAGTCACCAAAAGGTGTTTTTATAGGTGCCAAAAAAAAAAACCTTTTAATTTTCCCGTTACATTTCAGCAGGTTTTTTTTTTTTTCCCTTTTGGGAAATCCAAACTTTGTTGATAGAGCACTTTGCAGTTAAAGGTTAAATTTCAAAAAATTTTGTAGTCACCAAAGGGGAATTGAAAAAGGGGCCAAAAAATTTCCTTTTATTTATCCGAAAATTTTTAGATACGTGTTTTTTTTACTTTTGGGCAATACAGCTTTGTTCATTGAGGCACCCTTTAAATTTTAAAGTGAAACAGAATTTTTTTAGTCCCAAAAATGAATTTAAAGGTGCCCCAAAACCCTTTTTTTTTATCCGAATACATTTCAGATAGTGTTTTTTCACTTTTTGGGGCGTAAAACTTTTGACAGAGCTACTTTTTAGTTTTAAAAGTTTAATACAGCCCAAATTTTTTTTAAACCCCAGGTAAATTTAAAGGGGCCAAAAAATACCTTATATTATCCCCTATACATTTCAGCGGTGTTTTTTTTACCCTTTTTGGGCAGTTTAAGCTTTGTTCATAGAGTACTTTTTTTTTAAATTTTAATTTCAGAAAAATTTAAAAAGTCACCCCCAGGTGAATTGAAAGGTGCAAGAAAATACCTTTTATTATCCCAATACATTTTAACAGGTGTTTTTTTTTTACTTTTGGGGCAGTTTAAAGCTTTGTTATAGAGCTATTTGTAGTTTTTAAATTTTTAATACAAGGGAATTTAGTAGTTACCAGGTGAATTGATAGGTTTCCCAAAAAAAACCTTTTAAAATTTCCCTATACTTTTTAGGGCAGGTGTTTTTTTCCCTTTTGGGGCAGTTTTAAACTTTGTTTTTTGGGGCTACTTTGTAGTTAAAATTTTAATACAGCAATTTAGTAGTACCAAAGTGAATTTTATAGGTGCCAAAAAAAAAACCCTTTTTTTATTCAGTAAATTTTTAGACAGGTGTTTTTTTTCCCCTTTTTTGGGCAGGCTTTCTTTGTTATGTTTACTTTGCAGTTTTAAAAGTGAAAACAGTAATTTTGTGTCACCACAGGTGAATTGAAAAAGGGGCCAAAAAAAAACCTTTTATTATCCCGTTACATTTTTTTAAAAGGGGTTTTTTTCACTTTGTTTTAAATCAAGGGATTGTTTTTGAGCCACTTTGGGAGTTTTTAAAATTTTAATTCAGCAAATTTTGTAGTCACCACAGGTGAATTGATAGGGGCCAAAAAAAACCCTTTTATTATCCCGTTTTACATTTCCCGAAGGTGTTTTTTTTACCTTTTTGGGGGGTTTTAAGCATTGCTGATAGAGCTATTTGCGTAAATTTTTGAATTTCAAAAATTTTGTGTCACCCCAGGTGAATTGAAAGGGGCCAAATTACCTTTTATTATCCGAATTCATTTCAGATAGTGTTTTTTTTACTTTGGCGCAATACAGCTTTGTTCATTGGGGGGCCCCTTTACTTAAATGTGAAAACAGCAAATTTTTTAGTCAAACCCCAAGGGGGAATGAAAGGTGCCAAAAAATTTCCTTTTATTATCCGAAAACCCTTTTGTTTCGGGTTTTTTCCTTTGGCGCATTTTAAACTTTTTTGACGAGCTTCTTTCAGGGGAAAAGTGAAAAAAACGAAATTTTTGGGGTCACCACGGTAAATTTTAAAGGTGCCAAAAAATACCATTTATTATACCCTATAAATTTCAGACAGGGGGTTTTTTCAAATTTTGGTCAGTCAAGCTTTTTTCATAGAAACTACTTTGTAGTTAAAATTTTAAAACAGAAATTTAGAAGTCAACCAAAAGGTGAATTGGGCAGGGGGCAAGAAAATACCCTTTTTTTATCCCTTTTCATTTAAAACAGGTGTTTTTTTTACTTTTTGGGCAGTCATGGGGTTTGTTCATAGAGCTTCTTTGTAGTTAAAATTTTAATACAAACAATTTGTAGTCACCCAGGTGAATTTATAGGTGCCAAAAAAAAACCTTTTTTTTTTTCAGTATAAAATTTCGAACAGGGGGGTTTTTTTTTTACTTTTGAACAGTCAAGCTTTGTTTATAGAGCTACTTTGTATTTAAAATTTGAATCAGCAATTTGTAGTCACCACATGTGATTGATAGGTGCAAAAAAATACCTTTTATTATTCGTATACATTTCAGACAGCTGTTTTTTTCACTTTGGTCAGTCAAGCTTTTTTTAATAGAGCTACTTTGTAGTTAAATTTGAATACAGCAATTTATAGTCACCACATGTGATTTGATGGGTTTCCAAAAAATACCTTTATTATTCGTATAATTTCAGCAGGTGTTTTTTCATTTTTGGGTTCAGTCATGCTTTGTTCATAGATCTACTTTGAGTTAAATTAAATACAGCAATTTTGGTAGTCACCACAGGGAATTGAAAGGTGCCTAAAATGCCTTTTATTATCCGATATTTTTTTCAGACAGGTGTTTTTTTCACTTTTGGTTCAGTCAAGCTTTTTTTATAGAGCTACTTTGTATTTAAATTTGAAACAGCAATTTAAATAGTCACCACAGGTGAATTGATAGGTTGCCAAAAAATACCTTTTATTATTCCCGTATACATTTCAGACAGGTGTTTTTTTTCACTTTGGTCAGTAAAGCTTTGTTGATAGAGCTACTTCGCTTTTTAAAATTTGTGAATACAACAATTTTGTATTCCCCACAGGTGAATTGAAAGGTGCCAAAATTACCTTTATTATCCGAATACATTCAATACGTGTTTTTTTCACTTTGGTCGCCTACGCTTTGTTCATTGGGGCCCTCTGTACTTAAATTTTGAATACAGCAAATTTTGTAGTCACCACGGGTTTGAATTGAAAGGTGCCACAAATACCTTTTATTATCCGAAATACATTTCAGATAGTGTTTTTTTCACTTTGGCGCAGTAATGCTTTGTTAAGAGCTACTTTGTGTTTAATGTTGAATACAGCAATTTGTAGTCACACAGGTGAATTGAAGGTCCAAAAATACCTTTTATATCCCAATACATTTCAGATACGTGTTTTTTTCACTTTGGCGCAGTACAGCTTGATAGAGCTACTTTGCAGTTAAATGTGAATACAGCAATTTGTAGTCACCACAGGTGAATTTAAAGGTGCCAAAAAATACCTTTTTATTATCCGGATACATTTCAGAAAATGTGTTTTTTTTACTTTTGGTCAGTCAAGCTTTGTTGATAGATCTACTTTGCAATAAAATTTGAATCCAGCAACTTTGTAGTCACTACAGGTTGATAGGTGCCAAAAATTACCTTTTATTATCAGTAAACATTTCAGAACGTTGTTTTTTTCATTTTGGCTCAGGCCAGCTGTGTTTATAGAGCCCCCTTTTGCAGTTAAATTTGAATCCAGAAAATTTGTAGTCACCACAGGTGTACTGATAGTTGCCAAAAATACCTTTTAATATCCGTATACATTTCAGACAGGTGTTTTTTTTCACTTTTGGTCAGTCAAGCTTGTTGATAGATCTACTTTCCAGTAAATTTGAATACAGCAATTTAGTAGTCACCACGTAAATTGATAGGTGCCAAAAAAATACCTTATATTACCCCGTATACATTTACAGACTAGGGTT
>JAODAL010042357.1:0-34919 GCA_025379985.1 Phyllomedusa bahiana | reverse complement strand
GGAAAAAAACTGGGGGAAGGCCAAGAGTGGAACAATGATAGAGAGTGGAGATACGGCGGCGCAGATGGGTCAGACAGGGGCACAATGCAGGTGTGGAGGTGGGTGGAAATACCATCCTGGTAAAAAATGGTTGGTGGCAGATGGAGAAACTGTCACCCAGGTGTGGCATCGGCGGGGCGGTAGATTAGGGGCTGAGGCGGGTAGTAAACCCAGACTCATTTCTCACATTTTGGGGTGATGCGTCATGGCTGATTAGTTGACGCCTAAGGCATTGGGTTTTGGAAACCCGGGCCCGATCCACCCCTGACCCCACTGGGCGCTCTTGTGCGTTGTCTCGCGGCGGGGACCACCACATCTGGCCACGTTTCCCCAGGGCACTGGAGGTGACGCTGCATGTGTTGACGCGGGCGGGTCCCAAAGTTAGCCCCCGGGCACGCTTCACTTTTGCCCAAGATTCTACTATACCCATATTCGGCTCCTCCGTGTCTTGAAAAGAACTCCCACCCCGCCGAGTATCGGATTTTCCCGCCAACGCCCCCCGCACTGAGTGACTACTGCCCCCCTGCCTCGCGACCCCTGTCCCCGCTACTTTCGGACCTGCGAAGGGGGTTTTTACCCCTGGCCATTTTGGTTCCGACCTCACACTGTGCTATCCTGTTGCTCCGGCCACACGACCCATTTGCTGGTGCGTGCTGCCTGACGCGGCAAGTGACCCCTCTTCTCCTGACGAGATGAAGCCCTTGCCTCACCCGGCCCCAAAATGCGGTCCTTTCATCATCATCTATTTGTGTTTCATCGTCACTGCTGCCCTCATCCCGTCTTGGTATCAGAGGCTGACCCCCCACAACTGACCCCCATGCCACTTCAAAAATCTTACTTTGCTGCCCACTGCAAGAAAGAGGGGGTATTGGCCCCATTTCTTCACGCCAAGTAGCTGCTGACTGCCCCCCTCAAAATTGTTCATCCTGCTATATAGTGGCGTGAGCCCCCCACATAGTGATCTCTGGCTGAGGGAACCGGATGGGACGGGCGGTTTGAGGGGAAGGGGGGGCCCCGACCCCCCTCCCGGGCCATGCCAACTTAAGGGGGGTGTCTGATTCCCACCGACTCGTGGCTGGGGTGTGATGTCATTTTGGGGGGAATGGATGACCTGGTCAACCTTCAAAAACCCTTGGGTTTTCGAACAACACACGGCCGCTAGTGACAGCGGCAGTTGTGGGCCCCACCGGTGACCCCTGCTGCATGCCCCTTGCGTGCTGCGACCTTGGGGCCCGGAAAAGTTTTGCCTTGCCCTCGCAGGGTTTAAGAGCCTCCACCTTCGTTGAATATTTTTGTTCTAAAATGTACGACATGTTTGATGAAGATATCTGTATTGATAAAAAACACGCTGTATTTTACCCCAAAATAAACCCACTAAGAAGCTTGGGAACCCTTGGATATAAATTGCCTCCAAAATGGCAGGAAAAATTTTACTTGTATTTCCCTTTTTAAAAACTCGTGTTTTTACTAAATAAAAAAGCAAAAAACGGGTTAAAAAAAACCTTGGGATATAAATTTATCTACAGAATTTCTTCGTGGGGTGAAAAAACAAAGTTTCTTTCACTGATAAACTGCAGAACAACGTTATTTAACCCCTGGATGTAAATTGGGCCCCCAAACAATTGAGCAACCAAAAACTACAACTTTGTAGGTGTTACAAGGGGTGTTTTCTACGCTCAAAACAAGAAAAAAATTGTAATTACCTTCGTTGTAATTTGGTACAGGAAAAATTGTAATACTTGGCGGTAAAAAAGGGACGGTTTCTTGGAGTTCCCATGGCAAAACAACGTTTTAATTTAAACCCCCGGGATGAAAATTTGCGAAAAGAATTGGCACCCACAAAAACTAGCTTTGTAGCGTGTTAAAATTTTGGTGTTTTCTACCACACAAAAAGAAAAAAATTGAAATTAACCTTCCTTGTTAATTAGGCCAAGGAATTTGTATTTTTTCCCGGGGAAAAAGCGGTTTTTGGGTCCCCAGCAGAAAAACAACGCTTAATTAACCCCTGGATGTAAATTGCGCAAAAGAATTGAGCAGCCAAAAATGAAGTAGTATTTGTTTTGTAAAAACGTTTTTTCTTTAAATGAATAAACAGGAAACTGCTTTACCCCCCATGGATTTTTAAAGTGCTGTGAGCAGATAGCATTAAAAGGTATATATTTTTTCCCAGCAGTGGCTCACAGGGTTCAGATCCAATTTCCCCCAAAAAAAAAAAATAGAACATTAAAAGAAGCAGTCTTGAGACAACGAGACACCCACAAAAATCGCTTATAAAAAATCAGTTTTCTTACTAAGAGCTACCAAATCAGCCCCCGGCAGCACCTTCCCTGTCAGTACAGTGAGACAGGGGGGGTCCCACATCGCACCCCAAATTATATAGTGCGGGGGATCAAGAAAACCCCGGGGCTCTGATTGGCTTCATCTTGCCCCATTCATGCGGCTATGCCCTTCTTCCCCCCGAGTGCTTTTTCCCCCTGTAACGGGGGTGGCTTGCACCATTTTATCAATCAAAAACACCTTGTTCACCCGAAGTACCCCAAACTTCGACTTCGTTCAGAACCGAAGTTTTCCTGAAATTCTAAACGAATTCCACTTCGTTAGAATCAATTCGCCCATCTCTAATAATGATATAGGACTTCCATAATTGTGACCAGGCATAGACCCCGGCACCGCCGCTATCCGCCGCCGACGATCATTAGGGTCCTAAGCCGTTACTAGTCGCTAAGCTATCAGCTTAGGACCTCGGTGATGGCAGCATTGGCGGGACTAACTGTATGTGTGTCCGCCGGACGCACATACAGTAAGGCTATGTTCACACGGCTTATTTGCGGGGCGTAATTACACCCTGCAATTATGCCGTGTGGATGGGGGCGGGGCGGGAGCAGGGGGCCGGCACCTCGCCGGCACATAGACTATCATTACCAGCGAAATACGACCCAGCGTAATGACTGGGACGTATTCCAGCCGTAATTCGCGCACTACGGCGCGTAATTACGGACTGAAATACTTCCCGTTTTAAGCCGTGTGAACATAGCCTTAGATGCTTTGGCGGAGCAGTGAGCTGCGCAGAGTACTCGGGTGCCGCAGGCTTGATGCGGCTCTGTGCGCGCCTGTGCTGTGCGCGTCGGAGTGAGCGTCATCACACTGCAGCACGGCCTGGTGACGTCACGCCACTGAAGAAAAAGACCGGGAGCAGCGGCAGGGAGCGAGGTCAGGTGAGTGCTGTCAGTTTATTACTTTTAATTAGCTCTATTCATGCTGGGGGCCTATAATCTTATTTTAAATGTGCAGGGGGAGCTATTATCTACTTTTATATGTGCAGGGGGGCTATTATCTACTTTTATATGTGCAGGGGTGAGCTATTATCTACTTTTATATGTGCAGGGGGGAGCTATTATCTACTTTTATATGTGCAGGGGGAGCTATTATCTACTTTTATATGTGCAGGGGGGCTATTATCTACTTTTATATGTGCAGGGAGGGGAGCTATTATCTGCTTATATGTGCAGGGGAGAGCTGTTATCTACTTTTATATGTGCAGGGGGCTATTATCTACTGTTATATGTGCAGGGGGGCTATTATCTACTTTTATATGTGCAGGGGGGCTATTATCTACTTTTATATGTGCAGGGGGGGGTATTATATACTTCTTTATATTGCTGGGGGGGCTATTATCTACTTTTATATGTGCAGGGGTCTACTATCTACTGTTGTATGTGCAGGGGGCTATTATCTACTTTTATATGTGCAGGGGGGTCTATTATCTATTTTTATATGTGCAGGGGGGGCTAATATCTACTTTTATTGTGCGGGGGGTTTATTACTTTTTATGAGGGGGGGCAGCTTTTTATTTAAATATGCAGGGAGGAGCTTAATTCCCTTATTTTTGGCTGTGGGCCTAAAGCTCCCTATATAACCGGTGTGGGGCCTAAAGCTATCATATACCTGGGGGGGCCCCTATAAGCTATTATATACCTGTGGGGAATTTTAAACCTCCCATGTGTGTGGGGACCTAAACCTCCCTATATACCTACTGGGGGATCCAAAACCTCCCATATATTTTTGGGGGGGATCCATAACCTGCCCCATATCCTCTGGGGATCCTAACCTCCCTATTTCCCTGCGGGGGGATCCATAACCGCCCTATACCTGCGGGGGACCCATAACCTCCCCATAACCTGCTGGGGGTCCATATCCTCCCCTAATCCGGGGGATCCATATCCACCTATATCCTGCGGGGGACATGAAACTAACACCTCCCGGGAGACTTTTATAAATATATAACCCTGTGGGGGCGACCTTAGGGGGGTGCATGGTGCTGCCACTAATGGCGAAACTTTTTGGGGAACCGGTTTAAAAAAAAACGTGCCACCGAGGGAAATGGTCTGGGTTTGGGGGGAAGCCGGGTGTTGTCAAAAAAACAACATTAGGTTCTGACAAAATTTTGTATTATGGCTGAGGGCCCAAAGCCTTTTATGGGGTGTTTTCCCCGGGAACAGCTGCGGGTTGGGGGGGGTGGCTGTTTCTACGTTCCCACTTTCCAGTTCCGGGATTTTACCAGGCCTATAAAAGCCGGGTACTGGGGGGTTTATCTGGGGGTGTGGTCAGCTCCCATTTTGGAGTAGCATTTGGTTTCCCGGGTGAGAGGAGGCTTGAACCCCCCAGGCTTGAGGAACCAAAACCATGGGGGACTGGTGGATTTTGTTACTTGGGGGTTGCTGGAGGGTAGATCCAGATCCACGGTTAGTGAGGGGGCTAAATTAAGGGGTAGACAGGGGCTAGGGGGGCCTTTAGGTGTTTTTTTTTTGGGTTATGCTTTGTACGTTTACCCTGGGGTTGGAACAATAAAAGCTGGCTAAAACCCAAATTTTTAAAAGAAGAACCTTTGTCGGTGTGCCATTTTTGGGGAGTGCCACCCCCTTTTATGGAAAGTGGCGATTTTTTGGAGCTAAGACCCCCTAAAGCCGGTGAAAGCTGGCGGCCAAAATGTAAAGGGAATGTTAAAATTTTGGTGGAGGTATGCGATGGGCAAAGACTGGCACAAAACTGACTGTGCACAAATTTGGTACGGGAAAAAAAAAAACCCCTTTTTGCATAGGACTGCTGGATGTTAGCTCTTTTGGATTTAAAACATTGTTGAAAAAAGGCCCACCCCCGAAAGCAGTTTTTGGTTTTCTGAAAGACGCTGTCAAAAAAGGGATTGGGGGTGGCTGGGTCCCGGGAAATTTTTTTTGTTTGGCCAAAGGGGGAAACCCTTCCCCACTGAGGCAACTTTTGGGAGTTGGGGGCTGACGCCACCATGAGAAAAGGAAAATGAAAACCCTCCAACAAATTTGGGAAGGGAAAACCCATGAGGGGTTAAAACCCAAATTATTAACCCTTTTCCCCACTTCCGGGGAAAGGTTTGGACTTGCCACAATACAAGCAGCCTTGCAGGGGAAAAAGGGTTTTTGCAGCGTCCAACAGGAAAAAGACGGCTGCCATGGCAGGGGGGCCTTCCACTGCCAAAGGGGAAATCGTGTTGGAGGGCCACAGAGCAGTGAGATTGCTCCTGACTGGCCCCCCTCAAGGGAAAAGGCCAGAAAGGGGTTTCAGGTGCAAGCCCTGGGTTCCCTGGGGGGTGGGTTTTCCCCCCCCCGCTTGGGAAAGGGCCCGTCACCAAAAGAAGACCCAAAATATGGGCCAAAAAACCGGGAAAGGGCTGTTCCTGTTTTATTGACACCTGTTTTGGGGCTGTCTTTTTAGCATAATTTTTTGTAGGGGCTTTTGGCCTGGGGTTTAAACGGAGGGCCAACTTCTGCCAAATTTAGAAGAGTCCAAAAGAGCTTTTCAGGACGGATAAAAGGAACTGGTCAAGTCTGATGGCTGGGTGCATTACATTCGGTTTTTTGCCCCGTGGGAGATGGGCACCCCAGGGGTTACTTCCTGGGTTTTAAATCTATGCCTGTGATCCATGACCTGGTTTACACAGGCCCGGGGCAGGGGGGTGTTGGGTTTTGTTGCAAAGTTTAGCCCCAGTTACTGCAACCACTGCGTGTGAAAAAAGCAACTACTTGTGTTTTAGCTAGTGCAGCAGAGGAGACAACCAATGTGCCCCCCAGGTCATTTAAAAAGTTTCTTTGGGGAAAATTGCAAGGTTGTTTTTTTGTGGGGGGATGGCCATTGGAGAAATGGGTTAACCCTAAGGCTTTTAGGGGGACTTTAATTTTGGGTTTCCCCCGCAACAAGGTTCCCCCTGCATCAGTTTGTAAAACCTTTAGTAAGATGCCAACAGCCGTGTTTAAAAATTTCTAGAGTCCCCGTTTATAAACGGGGGGTACCCATGACCCCAGCGCACTTTGTGAAAAAAGGGAAGGGAACGGAATTGCAGGGCTTCCCTAGAGGTTCTGGCTTTTAATAGCACAATGTGTGCAGATGCGGTATGTTTGGGGAATTATTGCATCCTGATCTGGTGCGGTTTAAAAAAATTTTCCCGGGAGGCTGATGTGGTTTTCCAGTACAATCAGGTTGGGGCCCCTTTTCTGGGGGGGGAAAAAAGGGGATTGAGTTGGGGCCCGGGGTGAACACGGGGAGTGTTTTTTTCCCCCGGGAAAAGGGGAAGGGAAACCCCGGATATGAGGGGACCATGAGTTTGAATGTACTTGGGTTAAAAAACCCAAGGGGGGGAAAAAACCCCTGTGAAAATTTTTTGTTTCGGGTTTGGGGGTGGTTTCGGTTTAGTGGGGTCGTGACTAAAATACTGATTATGTTTTAAATTTTTCAAAAAGGGGGTGATAAAAAAACCTTGAAAAAAAAAATGTGTGCCAAACGATTAAGTGTTCAGCCCCCATCAGTGTATTTTCAGAGAAGTTTGTTTTGTGATGAAAATCCTTTTTGGGACCCGCCGGGGGTGAAAGGAAAATGGGGCTGTGACTTTTAGTCCCCCTGTGAAAAATTTTTTCCCGTGTCTGCCCGTATTTCCAGTAGCTTTTACTGCAGTGGTCCCACAGATTACAGTGACTGTAGGAATGGAAAATGTGACACGCTAGACCCAGAAAAGAAGAGGGTTTGCTCAGGCGCTAGTGAGGGGCAGGTCAGTCTGTTTGAACCCCTAGATCACAGGTGTCAAAACACAAGGCCCGCGGGCCACATCCGGCCCGCGGGCTTGTGTTTTCCGGCCCGCGATCTCTCTGACTCCGCACAGCTGTTTTACCACAGCCGTGCGGAGTCAGTCAGTTAGTACAGGGAGAAGGTAGGAGGGATCGTTTCCCTCCCACCTTCTCCCTTTGTATGTAGAACGCTCGGTGAGGGGCTGTACATAGGGGCGTCGCAGGGGCGTGACGCGCTGCTTTACTCACGCCCCTGTGACGCTGGGTTTCCTCGCCGGCAGCCTCTGCCGCTGAGGAGATCTCTGGGAGCTGCGTGCGGGCGTAAGCGGCGTGACGTCACGCTGCTTACACCATAAACAGCTCCTGACCCGGACCTCGCGGCATGGCCATGAGGTAAGTAGCTGTTTTTTAACGTTATCATCAGGGGGCATCTGCCTGGCTACTGTGGGGGCTATGGGGCATCTGCCTGGCTACTGGGGCATCTGCCTGGCTACTGAGGGAGCTACTGGGCATCTGCCTGGCTACTGAGGGGCTACTGGGGCATCTGCCTTGGCTACTGAGGGGGTTTACTGGGCATCTGCCTGGCTACTGGGGACCATGGGGCATCTGTGTGGCTACTGAGGGGGCTACTGTGGCATCTGCCTGGCTACTGGGGACCATGGGCCCTCTGGTTGGCTACTGAGGGGGCTACTGGGGCATCTGCCTGGCTACTGGGGACCATGGGGAATCTGCCTGTCTACTGGGGACAATGGGGAAATTTTGTGGGCTACTGGGGCATCTGTGTGGCTATGGGGACCATGGGGATCTGTGTGGCTACTGGGGACCATGGGGCATCTGCCTGGCTACTGGGGCATCTGCCTGGGCTACTGGGGACCATGGGCATCTGTGTGGCTATGGGGCATCGGGCGGCTACGGGGGACCATGGGGCATCTGTGTGGCTACTGGGGACCATAGGGCATCTGCCTGGCTACTGGCGACCATGGGCATCTGTGTGGCTACTGGGGACCATGGGGCATCTGCCTGGCTTCTGGGGCATCTGTGTGGCTTCTGGAGGACTATGGGGCATCTGCCTGGTTACTGGGGACTATGGTGTATCTGCCTGGCTACTGGGGACTATGGAGTATCTGCCTGGCTACTGGGGACGATGGGGCATCAGCCTGGCTACGGGGGGACTATGGGGCATCTGCCTGGCTACTGGAGGACTATGGGGCATCTGCCTGGCTACTGGAGGACTATGGGGCATCTGCCTGGCTACTGGGGCAACTTTCTGGCTACGGGGGGACTATGGGGCATCTGAATGGCTACTAGGGGACTATGGGGCATCTGCCTGGCTACTGGCGGACAATGGGGCATCTGCCTGGCTACTTGGGGACTATGGGGCATCTGCCTGGCTACTGGGGGACTATGGGGCTACTGGGTGACTATGGAGCATCTACATGGCTACTGGGTGACTATGGGGCATCTGCATGGCTACTGGAGGACTATGGGGCATCTGCATGGCTACTGGGGGACTATGGGGCATCTGCATGGTTACGGGGGACAAATGGGGCTTTCTGCCTGGCTACTGGGGACTATGGGGCATCTTGCCTGGCTACTGGGGGACTATGGGGCATCTGCCTGGCTACTGGGGGACTATGGGGCATCTGCCTGGCTACTGGGGGACTATGGGGCATCTGCCTGGCTACTGGGGGACTGTGGGGCATCTGCCTGGCTACTGGGGGACTGTGGGGCATCTGCCTGGCTGCTGGGTGACTGTGGGGCATCTGCATGGCTGCTGGGGGGGATATGGGCATCTGCATGGCTACTGGGGGGACTATGGGGAATCTGCATGGCTACTGGGGGACTATGGGGCATCTGCCTGGCTACTGGCGGACTATATGGGGCATCTACATGGCTACTGGGGGACTATAGGGCATCTCCCTGCTACCGGGGGGTTATGTGGGGCATCTCCCTTTCTATATGGGGCATATTACCTGGCTGCAGAGGGCATATTACTATCTGGCTACAGGGGGGCAAAAATACCTATCTACCTACATGGGCAGATATAACTGTCATCTACAGGGCTTTTTAGCCCCCTTATCTACCTACAGGTAGTTCTAAAATTATGTTGGCCCTTTAAGGCCCTTTAAGGTACGCCGTGAGGCTGATGTGGCCCCCGGTGAAAACGAGTTTGACACCCCTGCCCTAGATGGTCAGGAAGTACCTGCTTTTGAGACGGTTGATAATTTTTCCCTAAAAGTTATGGAGGACAATGTTACCAGTATCACAGAGGTGGTAGGTCCGGTGGTTTATGGCGACCTACAGGTGGGTGCTGTTAGCAGCCAGATGTCTGCTGCCCCTACTGTTAAAAATGTGTCTGTCATTGACTCCAGTGCACAATGTGAAATGGATGGTGTGCAAGATAAAGGAGTGACCCTGAAAGAGGTTGAAAGTTCTCCCTTAGAGACGGTTACAGGGGATGTGAAGGAAACATCGCCACACGTTGCTGCAGAGGGTATGCTGCTAGACAGAGCCAGTAAACACAGGTGTGAACAGGGGAATGTGTATTAATGAAACGCCAGGTAATGTAGTCGTTGTCAAGGTTGGCAGTAGGAACCCTGCAATTAGCATGCATGTTATGGGGGCCAAAGTGGATCCTAGGGTAGCGGAAGTTGTCAGTGAGGACCAGAGGCCTTGGGATGAAGAGAAGTTGTGGTCTCATGGTAATTCTGCAGTCACAGAGGTAGCAGGTTGGGGCTCAGGTGCGCCCCAAGGAGCAATGGTGGATAGTGACCCTGAGAGGAGTGATGTCATTACTATCGCTAGTGAAGTTAGTGGTGTTGCTGGATCCAACCAAAGGTCTCCTGCTTATATGAGACCCAAAAGAGGGAAGAAACTGCCCAGTGGGCACAATACTGAGCTAGTCTGTGTGGGGGAGAAAGCTACAAATTATGATAACACTGGTACTGGGGTTGTCATCAGTAGCTCTGTGAAGGTCAGCATGCCGGCTGAAGATGGTGACTTCAATGTTCCAGAGCAGATATGCATGGTGCCACCTATGAAAAGTGGCTATGACTTCATTTTTGCCCATTGTAGGGTGAGTGCATGGGATGATCTGTATGTAAGCGATGTTGTCTCCGCCCCTGAAAATGTAGAGAAGACGTTGGCCCTGTGTAGGAGCTTTGACCCTGGAGGGAGGGTTGTACAGGGTGATCAAGGCCTACGTCCTTTATCAAGGGGGGAGGATATGTGGCCGGGCGACCTTAGGTGGTCGCATTGTGCTGCCACTAGATGGCGTACGTTAGGGGACCTGGTAGAAACGTGCCACCGAGGGCATGGTCTCGGTGGGGGAAGCCAGGTGTTGTCACTCAGCAACATTAGGTTGCTGACACTCATATGTAGTATGGCTGATGTCCAGCCATTATGGGGTGGCTTTCCCGGAACAGCTGCAGTTGGGTGGGTGGCTGTTCCCACGTTCCCATGTTCCCACGTTCCTGTTCCAGGATTTACCAGGCCTATAAAAGCCTGGTACTCTGGGTTATCTGGGGGTGTGGTCAGCTGCAGTTTGGAGTAGCAGTGGAGCTGGTGAGAGGAGGCTCTGAACCCCCAGGCTTGAGGAAGCCAAAACCAGTGGAGACTGGTGGAGTTGTTACTGGTGGTGCTGGAGGGTAGATCCAGACCACAGGTTAGTGAGGGCCTCATTAATGGGTAGACAGTGGCTAGACGGCCTAGGTGTTTATTTTTGTATGCTTTGTACGTTTACCCTGTGTTGGACAATAAAGCTGGCTGAAACCAGATTTAAAGAAGAAGCCTTTGTCGGTGTGCCATATGTTGGAGTGCCAGCCCGTTTTATGGAAAGTGGCGATCCTGGAGCTAAGACCCCCTGAGCCGGTGCAAGCTGGCGGCCAAAATGTGAATGAGATGTTACACCACCTACTGGGGGACGTATAACTTACTGGGGGACCCTATTACCTTCACTGGGGGACACATAATTTACTGCGTTGTGAAGTCGCTAACAGTCGTTAAGCCGGTTGTTAAGGCCTCAAGACAAGTCAGTTGATAAGAGTTAGCAATCGACTCCGCAGACTCCAGTTGGATGTTAAGCCAGTTGTTAAGGCCTCAAGTCAATTGATAAGACCTTAGCAATCGACTGCGGGGACTACCCCGGTAGGCACAGACCTGGAGTCTTCAATAGTACCTGGGCTGTTCACATTCTAATGGACCCTTTTCTAAAGTTCACAATATGCAAATTCGAAGAGCCCTTTCCTTTTTTGGCATTGAAATAAATATTTGAGTGTTCAGAATCAGAGGTATCCATGATCTTGGATGTTACTGCAGTTGATGACATGTGCAGAACTATCGTGCCATAAACAATCATTCTCACTTTCCTGTAGATGTAGGACGAGCTTTGAAAAAGACCCAGAATTTTATGATACACTGCTAGAAGATGTACTGTATATACAATATAGGGGACATGTATGAACATATATTTTTAAACTTGCGCACTCCAATATCAGGCACATTACTGAGTGCCCGTGGAAATGTGTAATGCGCCTGAGATTGGGGTGTGTGCTGGAGGCGTGTCACACTACAACCGTATAAAGCTACACATTTATAGCTTCAGTACGGTAAATCCAGGTGCATTAATGCTGGAACAGGTAGACCACTTTAAAAGTAGTTTTCCTGAGCCTGAATTGTCATTTTTGATCTAGAATGCACCTGATTTATGACCTGCAGTAAAACAGGTTAATAGATTCAGGCACATTCTACACTACTTTTACGTGCAAAAAATGCTGCCTGGGTGCCAAAAATCATACATGTCGCCCTATGTGGAACTACCCAGTGGTTTATATGTGAACTGTGGCCTGTTGAACATTTTGCTAGCATGTCATGATGTTGCATTTAATGTGTATTGTGATAAATTAGGGTCCTTTTCTCACTGGCAGTTTTTCATAGCCTGCTGTTCACAGCCAGCTTCAGGCTCCTTCTTCTTGGTTAGGCTGTGGGTGGTTCTACAGCAGTGAAGCAGTGATTGGCATATTAGCTCTGCTATTGCTAGCTCAGCCTGTTAAAGGGACATTAGTGATGAAAGGCTTGAAATTGTAAATAATTCCAGAGCGCTGGAATCGTCAAGTCTTTTTTTTAGGACTCACCTATGTTTTTTTAGTGATGGAAGGGTTTAAAGTAGGGCACAAGGCTACAAAGCTTGAAAGTGCTAAATTTTGTCAGTAAGAAACATAAACAAGCTCCTGTGCTGCTGATATGAAACAACAGGGGGTAATAACACCATCCTGGTCAGGGCTCTGGAAGTGGTGGTCGATAATCTAGGGCTGCTAATCTTCATAAAAAGGAAATAACTACTCTAGCTCTGAAAGGAAGCAAAATCAGAACAGCAATGTATAGTCTTAGAGACACAGCCTACTTTGACCTTAAAGAAGTGTTCTCACCATGTTGTTTTACAGAACCTGCTCTTCACAGCCAGCTTCAGGCTCCCACTTACTTTTCAAGTAGTGAGTAGTTGTACAGTAGTTATTGGCACATAAGCTCTTCTACAATGGATAAAATAAGTATTGAACACATCACCAATTTCCTAAGTAAATATATTTCTAAAGCTGCTATTGACATTAAATTATCACCAGATGTTGGTAACAACCCTTTCAATCCACACAGGCAAAGAAATGATACCATAAATGTCCATAAATTAAAAAGAACCTATCACATAGTTTTTGCCCCCCTGGCTGAGGACAGAACAAGGTAGTGCCAGACATGCTGTTTCCAGTGCTGTGTCCCTTATTCTGGAAGATGCTGTAGTTTTCGTGTATTTAATGCTCAAATCTGCAGTTTTCAGCCAGAAGAATCATTCGAAGAGTCATTCAGAGTGTCAGTTTTTTTCAAACCCGGCAAATCGGAGGCTAGCCCCACCCAACTCAACTGACAAACCTGTGGATGTTGGAATAAAGTATTTTTTCACTTTTTCACCTTATATTGGAGTGCTGCTGTTTTATCCTGATATATTACTTTGAATAGGTAGAAACATGTGAATAATTGTCAGTGGGCGGAGCTAGCCTTTGGTGGGTGGGGCTAACACCTACTCATGAATAAGATTTGAGGGGTAAATGCTCTAAAACTGCTGCATCTTACAGAATAAGGGACACAGCGTTGGAAACAGCAAGTCTGACACTACCTTGTGCTGCCCTCAGCAAGGGGGACACAACCTATGTGACAGGTTCCCTTTAAGTAATGTGTAATACTGAGAAACACTTGGAAAGAAAATTGAGCACAACAAGAAAGAGAGGTGCAAAAAGCCATGTAAAGTGATGATACAGGCTGAAAACTAATCAGTAATTAAAGAGCACTTAGTGAAAAAAAAAACCAGCTGGTTCAACTGATGACCCATAAAAAGATGTCTCATTACCAAGGTGCCATACAGAAAACATCTCATGATGGGTAAAACCAGTGAACTTTCACAAGACCTTCTCAACTCTCAACCAAAGCCATCCTATTATTGCAAAACATACTGATGGCTTTGGTTGCAGAAGAATTTTTAAACTACTGAAGGTTCCACTGAGCACTAGTGATGAGCGATTGTGTCAACTATCGTTATCGAGTCGTTAGTCGATATCGTCAATTATCATGACGATATCTGATAGTCGATAACAGATTATCGCCGATGACCATTAAAGTCTATGGGAGAGGAACAACCCCTTCATTCTTACACCTAAATAGGGAAGGAGAAGCTGGAATTAAATCCACAACAGGAAACTGGATACGTGCTACATCTTAGCAAGACAATTAGGCAACAAGAGTCACAAAAAAAAAAACTGACAGACAATTCACTATCCCTGCCCTGTAAAAACTGCATGCCCCTTTAAAACCTGCATGACCCAAAAAATTAAAAAGTGCCAGAAGGCAGTATTATTTGAACCATTTTATTTGAACTAAAACATTGACTATCCAGGGTTCCTGGACCACAGCATGACCCTTAAACCTGTCTGACCCACAGATTAAAAAGTACCGGAAAAATGAGTCTTTCAACCACCATTATAGTTGAACTGGACATTGACTATATCTGTCCTGGACTGCAGCATGATCCTTAAACCTGTCTAACCCACAGATTAAAAAGTGCGGGAAAAAGGAGTCTTTGAACCACCATTTAGTTTGAACTGGACATTGACTATGCCTGTCCTGGACGCAGCATGACCCTTAAATCTACTGACCCACAGATTAAAAATTTGCCGGAAAAAGGAGTCTTTCAACCACCATTTTAGTTGAACTGGACATTGACTATCCCTGTCCTGGACCGCAGCATGGCCTGTCTGACCCACAGATTAAAATGTGCCTTTAAAAGGAGTCTTTGAACCACCATTTTAGTTGAACTGGACATAGACATCCTGTCCGGGAACCAAACATGTCCCTTAAAATCTACATGACCCACAGATTAAAAAGTGCCGGAAAAGGAGTCTTTGAACCACCAATTTGGTTGAACTGGACATTGACTATGCCTATCCTGTACTGCAGCATGACCCGAAAACCTGCATGACCCACAGATGCAGGTGCTGGAAGAAAGTAGTCTTTGAAGCAGTATTTTAGTAAATTTTAACAGACTATCCATACCCTGAAGCGCATGCCCCAAAAACCCCTTAGGGCCATCAGAAGAAAATTTCGCAATAGGAAAAAAAAATATATTAAAAACAATTAGTTTTCCAATACTGCTGCTGCTAGAGCTACTTGCCATTCTACTGGTGACATTGTTCCACTGTGACTTTTGAAAAGTGAAGCAAAACGAAACAGATGTCCCCAGTAGGTCAACGAGGCCTTGTCTGAAAATCCTGCATTCTACTGTCAAGTGGGTTGAAGGAAATTTACTGATCAAGGCAGGGAGGCTTTAAATGTGGATCACGCAGGTTCAGCTAGCAGGGATGCAGTTACAGTGGGTGCGGTGAGAGCCAGGGCTGGTGTTCGTCATCTATTAACATGCAGGTTTAGCTAGCAGGGCCGGAGTTACAGTATGCGCGGTGAGAGCCAGGACTTGCGTCAATCATCTATTAACACGGCAAAAATGCTCATATGACACAGTCGTGCTGAAGCAGAGGGCGGAAGCGGAAGTGTGAGCTAAGACCTCCAGCCGTCATCAGTACACAGTCAAGACCTGGTTAGCACTTGAGAAATTTCTGTCTCTACGAGAGTGCTTGCCCCTCCGTATGAGTGCGGACCAATTGATCTTCACTTGGAAATGCTGGTGGTTGACACTCCTGTTCCAACCAGGTGCTCTTTTTCTTGGCATTTTTTCTCGTTTTACTCAATGTGCTGGAGGAAATTGTCTCTCTTCTTTGTTCTCTGTCCATGCTCCACACTCCATGTCCTCTGAATAACCTACATCTGTTCAAGTCTTCCTGTACCTCCCTTGTACAATTCAGAGGAACATTTGTATCAGCTATTTTGTACATGCAAGTTTTTTAGTAGCTTAATTCTAGAAAACACATTTTTAAAATAGGATGGAATCCCACCACGTCTTTGTTTCTCTTTTTTTTTTACTTGTATTAAATGGGTTGTCTCATTACAGGGATTGTTAGCTATGTTAAAGATCTTGCAAAAACAAGTCATTTTGAAATATGTGTCCATTAACATTGTCCTACCTATTCCTGTTGTTGACAGCAACATGCCCCCAAAAATTCAAAACATGACCCTTTGGCCACTCTTGACAATTGCGAAGAACAAATGTCTGTTAGAAACCACATTTTTTGAAATAGGACCTGTAGTATATCTGTATTTCACAGCAAAATGATCCAAAAATTATAAAAATGACTTTTCAGCCTCTGTTAAAAATTGTGATGGAGAAATGCCACTTGGAAGCTACATTTTTGTTCCAAAGCTCCTTGATTATAGCTGTATCTCACAGCACCATGACCCCAAAACCATTGACGTTGCGAAAATTTTTAATGAAGAAGCGGGTAAATGGAATATTGTTTTTTTTTAATGAAACTGTGTACAATTGGTGTCTTTTACAGTCTCCTCACCGCAAAACCAACAAAATGACCTTTTGGGAATTAAGACTAAAAATTGCAGTAGTAAATGATCATTTAAAAAAAAAAAAATTTAAGAGGATCATTTCTATTGGAAGCGGAATGTGAAGTAGACCGGCAACTACTAATCGGTGACCTCGGCAATTGGGGCCACAACATCATCAGAGATCCACGCCTGATTCATCTTGATGAAAGCCAAACGATCCACATTATCAGTGGAAAGCTGGATGCGTTTGTCTGTAATGACATCTCCGCTGTGTGAAGGTCCGCTCAGATATGACCTGGCTGTTAGGCAGGACAACACCTCTATGGCGTGGCGATCTCGAGCCATTCATCCATTTTGTGTACCCAGAAGTCGATTGGGTCTGGAACATATCCAAAAACATCGGTGTTGAGACGCAGATAGTCGTGCACCATGATCTTAAGCCGGTCTCGTGTTGTTGTATGTGTGCCCTGCATTGCATGCGTTGGTGAGGTGGTAAATAAAGATTGCCAGAGGTCACCCATTAGGCTTCTGCCACAATGCCTGCTGCTGCGGCTACTTGGCACTCTATTGCTGTCACGTTGCTGACAATGGCATTATCTGCACTGACTATTTTGATGGCTTCTTCTAAACTGGCAAGGAAGGTGCAGAGCTCTTTCACCTGCCTCCACTCTTGGTGGCTCAACACCCCGAAGTCCACATCGCTGCTTGTGAGGCCATGTGTCACTTCGTACTGGGTGCTGGGATTGCGCGGCTGCCGCAATCGCTGGAGCATGTGGAGGGTGGAATTCCAGTGTGTTGCCCCGTCAACAATGAGACGGTTGACGGGGAGGCCGAGCTGATGCTGTAACGCAGCCAGCCGGGACGAAGCAGGGTGCAAACGGCGGAAGTGTGAGCTCAGACCTCGAGCCTTCCTCAGCAGGCAGTCCAGACCCCGGTAGCGATTTAGAAATTTATGGACGAGGAGTTTCATGACGTGTGCCAGGCAAGGAATGTGCTCCAGCCTACCGATCTTAAGGGCGGCCAGGAGATTTCTACCGTTATCGCACTCCACCTTGCCTGGCACAAGGTTCTTGTTACCCAGCCAGAGCTCGGTCTCGTTGCGAAGAGCCGTCCACAGCTACTGACCTGTGCGTTGACGGTCTCCAAGACAGATTAATTTCAACACGGCCTGGTATCTCTGGGCGCGTGATGCTACCAGTGGACCTTGGGGGAAAGAACCCTGCACCACCCCTGCGGTTTTGAAGAGCGTGCACCGAGCCTGAGAGCCACCGTCACTATCGGAGACATCCACCCAGCTCCCCCAGTGAGCTGTCATGGAGATATTGCGGCTTTGGCCGTGCTTACTAGTCCATGTGTCAGTGGTCAGATGGACTTTGCTGGACACAGATGCAGACACCGCGCTTTAAATTTTAGATGACACGTGGCTGGCCAGGGCAGGGACAGCTTTTCTGGAAAATAAATGCCTGCTCGGCATCTGTTGTTGGGGGCAGGCAAGGGCCATGACGTGGCGGAACCCATCTGTGTCCACCAGACGGAAAGGCAACATTTCCAAGGCCAAAAGCCTGGCAATGCCGACATTCAGGCTTTTGGCTTTGGGATGGTTTGGGTTAAAGTGTTTCTTCTGCTCCCAAACCTGATAGACAGAAGGCTGGCTGCTAGACTGGCCGCTATACGGCGTGCTGGTCAAACTGGCGGAAGGAGAAGGGGTAGGATGGGTCTTTGGTGGTGCTGGTTCTCGGGTGACGGTGGTAGCTGAAGCGGAGGCTGATCCTTGCTCATGACGCTGAGAAACATGGGCAGCTGAAGAACGCTTGGTCGTGGCAGAGGAGGAGGAGGCGGAGACAGAGGGTGTGACAGTGGTTGGAAGCCTGGCATCGGTGTGTCCTTTTTTTGCCAAGTGTTCTCTCCATTTCAACTCATGCATTCGCTGCATGTAACTAGACATGTTGGTGGTGGTTAAACACCTAAGATTCTTCCCTCTACTGATGCGTTTATGGCAAAGGCGGCATAAGACATCGCTGGTTGAATTAGAGGCGTGCTCGAAAAAGGCCCGTGCTTGAGAGGTCCTGGACCTTTTCGATGGCGATAAGCGAGGAGCGTTATATCCGCTGATCAATGCTGGCGGAATAATCTCAGCGGACTTGTGCGACCGCCCTCTCCCTTTTTGAGGTGGGACCCATACTGACACTACCCCATCGTCTTCCTCCTCGTCCAGTGATGAGGCGCTTGCAAGCAAATTCTGCTGAAAAGACCACGTTGGATCTGCAATGTCGTCGTCATCATCATCATCATCTGCACAGGTGACTTCCTCGTCCTGACATTCTACATCCTGGAGCTGCGGGCTAGAAGCGACAGGCACTGCAAGGCGTTGCCGACTGCTTGGGATTTTTGCCGACTGACCAGCTTCCTTCTCCTCCTCTGATGGCATCAGCGATTGGGCGTCAGAGCAGACAAAATCATCCTCTTTGGCCTCTTGATATTTCAAATGCCTTCTGACCCCAACCGCATTTTGTCATCAAAGAGGTCTTCAGAAAATGGATTATCCACAGTGGTGGGTACAGGAGTTGACATTTGGGCTTCCTTCGCTTCATGTTGGACCGATGCTGACGATGATGATGACGACATTTGTAGCCGTGACTGGGAGGACGAGGAGATAAGACTGCTGGATGCAAGTTGCATTAACCACTGAAGAACAGATTGGCGATGCTGTTCGTTACTGAGATTCACAGAGCACTGACCCAGCGATGACATTCCTGACGGTCCTGCAACCGACGATCCGCTGGCTTGTGTGTTGTCGCCAGCACTGGAAGGAGCACCTTCTCTCGTACCTCTACCTCCATGTCCTACACCCCTTTTTGCTCGCTTCCCACCTGCAGTTCGCTCCTTGTTCAGAAAGAAAAAAAAATTTAAAAAGGTATGGAAGAGTTTTTGACAGTCTCTTTTTGAAAGACGGCAAATCACAGCTATTCTTAAATCCCTCTAATTTCCAACAGCCTACTAGGATTAGAAACAGAATTGTTTCTATCAAATATCTGTGAAATGCGGTCTGGAGGAAGAACCGTAACACCAAATCAACAGTGTTCTTCCTTCAGTCCCTGAGATTTACAACTGCCCAGTAGGACTAGCAATTGATGGTTTTTAACAAACTATCGTACAAATGCATGATTAGCGCCAAACTGAGACGCACTGAGTGAAATAGAAGTATTAAAAAGTTATATGGATTAATATGGCAGCCTTCGCACCACTGACTACAGGTGTAATTTACTAGGAAATATGTGGAACACAATATGCGTACAACTGAACTCTTTGCGTCCAACTGAGACGCACGGACTTCAATGAGAGTATTTAATTATTTTTATGTATTAATATGGCAGCCTTTTGCACCACTGACTAAAAAGCGTATTTACTAGGAAATATGTAGAACACAATATTCATACACTGAACTCTTGGCGCCAAACTGAGACGCACGGACTGCAATAAGAGTATTTTTAAAAAAATTTTATGTATTAATATGGCAGCCTTCGCACCACTGACTACAAGCGTAATTTACTAGGAAATATGTAGAACACAATATTCATACAACTGAACTCTTTGCGCCAAACTGAGACGCATGAACTGCAATAAGAGTATTTAAATATTATATGGATTAATATGGCAGACTTCACACCACTGACTACAAGTGTAATTTACTATTAAATTTGTAGAACACAATATTCGGACAACTGAACTCTTTGCGCCAAACTGAGATGCATGAACTGCAATAAGAGTATTTAAATATTATATGGATTAATATGGCAGACTTCACACCACTGACTACAAGTGTAATTTACTATTAAATTTGTAGAACACAATATTCGGACAACTGAACTCTTTGCGCCAAACTGAGACGCACGGACTTCAGTAAAACTATTTAAAAGTTAAAGGGATAAGTTAAGCCGGTTTTTGGGAACACTGACACGCAGTGATTGCAATAGAATTGAAAACACAGGGACAATTTCACCTGCTAGCAGAGGTCTGCTGGGCAAAAAAGTGGTAGAAAACAATTCTTCTTCAATTGAAAATCACAGAACACACTGAGCTGCAAAATATCTCTCTTCGTTTCAAAAGCCTCTCCTGCTGCTGCACCCTCACCCCTCCCTCCGCAGCCCCGCGGCTACACACCAGTAGATATCCTTAAAACTTTCTCTAACTAAGTAAGAAGTGCAATTATCTAATCTAACTCTATTCTAAGCTGTAGGTGGATGGTTTCTTGTTATTTGAGTTTACTATCAGAGCTGTTGGTTTAAACGCAGAGAGACACGTCCTGCTGTGAAGTGTGATAGACAGAGTATGAGCTCAAACAGGAAATGCAGCAGCATAGATAAAACGAGGTCACGTCATTTTTGCAGCCCAAAGGATCCATACACCGCAAAGTGGTGATGTTGTACATCCTCCTCACCCCCCTCTATCCTCAGAGCTAATTGGCTGGCCACCAAAATGACAGGAAACGCTTAAAATGGTGCGATAGAAATAGATTATCTGTAAGATTGTCACCTAAAATATCACGTGATCGGCAATTTCCAATCAGCCTAAAAATCGTGCCGATTTAAACTTTTGTCGATAATATCGCTTATCCCTACTGAGCACTCTTGGGGTCATAATCCAGAAATAGAAATGTTAATTTGAATGTTAATTTTTTTGACCACATATCAGCCACGAACAGGTGCCCCTTGCAAGATTTTAGACAGAAGAGTGAAGAGAATAAACGGGTACAATTGTTTCAAAGAAAACAATTAGTAATGCACTCAACCTCCATTGCCTGTAAGCATGCTCACCATTCAAGACTCCATTGCTGAACAAAAAGCATGTTCAAGCACGTTTAAAGTTTGCTCAACAACATTTAGACAAGCCTGTGAAATACTGGGAGAATATTGTCTGGTCAGATGAGACCAAAATTGAACTCTTTGGATGCCATAATACACACCATGTATGGAGGTCAAAAGGTACTGCATTTAAACCCCAGAAAACTATAGCAACGGTGAGGTTTGGAGGTGGGAAAATCATGGTGTGGGGCTGTTTTTTTTTCAGTATACGGCACTGACAAACCTCATATAATTGATGGAAGGATAAATGGACAAATGTACTAAGACATTCTTGATAAAAATCTGCTGCCATCTACCAGGACGATGAAGATGAAATGAGGATACAAATTTCAGCAAGATAATGATCCCAAACACACAGGAGACTCTCAACTGGTTTCAGAGAAGGAAAATAAAGCTGTGAGAATGGCCGAGCCAATCACCGGTCCTGAATCCAATAGAAAATCTATGAAAGGAACTAAAGCTCCGAGTACAAAGGAGCCCAAGGAACCTTTGGGATTTGAACAGTGTTTGTGTTGAAGAATCCTACCTGAGCAATGCATGCGACTAGCTTCTCCACAACGGAGGTGTTTTGAAGCTGTCATGACCAAAAAAGACTTTTGTATGAATTATTAAATACAAAGTAAGTGTGTTCAATACTTTTTTTATATTGCACATAATTTATTTTATAGGTATCAATTGTTTGATTTCTTTGCTTGTGTGGATTGGATGAGTTGTTATTGACATTTGGTGAGAATTTCATGTCAATAGAACTTTAATATATTTACTTAGAAAATTGGTAACGTGTTCAATACTTATTTTACTCACTGTATTTCTAGCTGAGCATGTTAGACATTGGTGATAGGGGATTTTAACAACAGGGCACAAGGCTACAGAGCTCTAAAGGGTTACAATTTGTCAGTAAATATAAACCAGCTCTTGTGGTGCTGATAAGACACAGCAGGGAGTGATCTCACTATCCCAGCAAGGGCTGCTACAGTAGGGAATGACGGTGGAAACTTGTACTTTCTATCTGTGATATACATGTTTAGCAGTTTTGAAGAAGATGTAATATTAGAAATCACCTTATTGCTCAGTGAACTCTATTGTGATGTGTCTTATATTCTAATAATTTACAATAAGGGGAGTTTTCTCATATGCAGTGTTTTCATGAACATCGTCAGTGTAAGCATTAATTTTGTTAGATGATTTGGGATCTGGAATTTTGTGTTTTACAAACGTGTGGCATATGAAACTTAACAAATCGTGCTTAAAAAAGCAATAATAAGATAATTTAATTATACTACAAATATGTGATATATAATAATACATGTAATTCATAATAGTATCCGAGTGTTTTATTTATTGTAGATTCACTATTAGTTGTAGGCATTTGACTTATAACATTATCCTAAAGTATTTCTGTAAGTAACATATACTTTTTTGTATGGTATAAGGCTGTTTTCAGAATGAGAATAAAAAAAAAAAAAAGTTTCTCATCTCAGGGTCACCAGCTCTTGTCACCTGCATTTACCCATTGTAAGGGACCGGTCAGGGACACACACCAAGACACAGACAAGTCATTCCCTGACACTGGTCCCAGCCCCTGTCCCTGCCTTTTGGGGAACCCAACTCCTTAACAGGCCGGCCCAAACCCGAAGACTCAAGGCTACACTGAACAGAGTGCACAGACAGAGACAAACAAACAAAGAACACAAAAGCCGTGGTCGGACGGTCCGAGTCAGTAACTGGGCGGGCAGCGCGGTACCAAGTCGTGAGGCAAAGGAAGAAATGGGGTTCAAGCCAAAGGTCAGGTAACAGCCAGGAGACACAGTACAACAGTACAGATACAGGAGGCAGAAGGATAGTCAGAAGCAAGCCAAAGGTCAGGTAACAATAAAGAGCTGAAGGCAAAGCCGGGCGTACTACAGGGAGCAAATACCTATAGCAGGCAAGGAGAAGAGGTATAACAGCCCTTAAATACCTGCCAGAAATCAAAAGGATGAAGGTAATAGGTGGACGTAAAAGAAGACCTGATAGGAGCAAAGGGCTGTCAATAAACAGAAACAAACAAGGAGCAAGCTAAACCAGTGGAGTGCTGGAAGATTCCTGACCACGGGCGTTGGCCAGGAATCAATCAAGCGTGCAGGGAGGAAGACCAAGTTCACACTTGAAAATGCAATGGTAAGTTGTTATGTCAGAAACCATGGCTTTCGCCGCAATGTCCGTGGCCGGCTACCAGAGCCAAAAGCCGGAGGGTGGCCGGAGTCTTCCAGTTTATATGCTTCCCCTGTTCATAGACTGAGGTACCTTTTCTGGATGGGTTATACACTGCTGCTGTTCAGTACTATGCACAATGTTTTTGTAAAATAAATAAAACATTTTAAAATTACATGAATGTAAAACATGTTTGTAAATGAAAATTTTAATATATTTCCATCTTTCCTTGTCTGCCACTGCTATCAATTCTGCTGTATTATTTGCACCCCACAAATATTTGTGACCATACTATCTGTAACCATATGACAGTGATAAGATAGCTAAAAGAATCGGATGAGGTCACGTGACATTACTCAAATACTTGTTGACACAAAATATGGGGCTTTATATTTTCTAAAATATTAATATTGCAATTATCTGCTTACATTACTCAGCACCGATGTGACATTTTGAAAATTAGATTTTCTGTAGTTGTAATGAAAATTGTCTATTGAATGTTAATTTTACAGCCAAACACAAATATAAGTTAACTACAGTAATCTACAATAAGCAATGGCCATGGAACAAATTGTTATATAGTATTTGATGAGATGTTAAGTGATTTCAATCAGTTACTTGTCACAGATAACACAGCTATCTATTTTTCCCCCTAAATTATTAATAGCCCAATTATCTGCTTGCACTAGTATGAAATTGAGAAAGAAATGGTTTCGGTAATTGTACAAAAATGAGATGATTGAATTGTTAACCAAACAAACCCAAAAAAGTTACCAACATAAGTTAGGCAATTTATAACTCAATTGACACATCTGGCCCTATGCTGATAGAATACTGTACGGTGAACATGCTGAAGGCATGCTAACATTTAATAGCAAAATGTGTTGCTTTAAATGTTAGGTGATAAAATGAGGTTTCTATCTTCTAAGCATGCTATAATAACATGTTGTCATTGGAAATGCAGCAATAAATAGTAATAATAACAATAATAAAACACAATATTATTAGTAAGAATATTATTACTATTATTTCATGTGACTCCTCATTCTGTAAACAGTGTTTTGTATGATATTTTATAATGGTTGTAAATGATAGTTTAGATATAGGAAACTATATTACAAATAAATATGGCATGAAATTTCAACACAAGCAATGAATATTACTTGTACTTCACTGTAATATTCAGCTGAACAAGTCTTACAAAGAAATTGTCAACTCTTCTGACATGTCTATTTTAGTAAATATTTCTATTCTCTAAAACAGTTCTAACACATCCTGCAAGTATTTACTTAAATAGACATGTTAGGAGTGGTGACAGGTCTTTTATAAGTTTACATTCTTAGTGGATATTCTAAAGTTCTTACAGGGGTTCTCAACATTTGACAATCCCTGTTTGTTAGAAGGCTCCCTTAGTGATTAGTTGATCTCAAAGTGTCCCCCGTGGCGTCTTCAGAAATTAGCCACAATTTGGGGGGAAATCTAATAAGTAAATGATTAAGGGCTTGAAACACGCAAGTGGAACTTCTACTTTTTTCTGTCTGGGTTTATTATGTAATTGCAATAAATAATATTCAGTTGGGAGCTGGACTTTGTCTTTGAAATCTGGAGGGTGTCACATTTCCCAGTGGCATAGCTACAGGGGTCGCAGTGGTCACAGGACCCCTTCACCACAAAGCTGCATCACAGCATCATATACATCCAGCAATGTATCAATTATAGTTGGATCAGGCACAAAAATCTAGCTCCTCCGATCCTGGCAGGTCATCCCTCTAGATGATACAATGCAGTTGGCGCAATGTAGTGATGTCTTCACGCCATCTCCGCTGCTGCTTGTATTAGGCCATTAGCCTATGGCTAGGCTTATGGCCTAGGATACTGTGGGAGTGGAGATGATGCCATGCAACCCACTCTGGATTCAAAGTAGAGGTTTTTGGCAGGTGAATAGGGAGAGGTGAGTGTTTTTATTACTTCTAATAGGGGGGTATACATACCTACCTATTTACTTGGGGTAAGGCCCTTTATACCTAGCTATCTACTGGGGGACAGTATATACCTATTTACAGACTGGGTTCTCTATAAATCTACCTACCGGTTGTGGGGCCTTTCTACCTACTGGGGACCTATATACCTACCTTCCTACCTACTGGGGACTTTATATTGCTTCCTACCTACGGGGGCCCTATATAACTATCTAATAACTAGAGGGGCTCTATATACCTATCTGTGTATTGAGGGGGACACTATATGCCAATCTATCTACTGGGAAACCCTATGTACCTACTGGGGAGGCTATATACCTGCCTACTAGATGGACCTTATATACATACCTACCTATTGGGGGGGCTATGTACCTATCTACTAAGGGATCCTTATATACCTATATACCTACCTAGTGGGGGACACTATTTACCAACCTATGTACTGGGGGACCCTATGTGCCTACCATTTGTTGAGTTCTATATATCTACCTACTGAGAGGAACCCTCTATACTTACCTACTTACTGATAGGGTTTATATAGCTACCTAATAGGGGACTATATACCTCCCTACCTATTGTGGGTACCTATATACTTACCTATCTATTGAAGGGACCAATATATCCACTGGGGAAATACTTAATGGAGAACTATATCTCATCACCTACTGTTTGGACCTGTATACTTACTGAGGGGCCCTATATACCTACATTCTGAGGTTACTTATATACATACCTACTATGAAAGCCTATGTACTTATTTACCTACTCATGGGTTTGTAGCTAGCTAATAGGTGCCTACCTATTTACCTACCTATCTACTTATCTAATGGGGGCTTATCTACCTAAAGGGGGCTTACATACCTATACACTAAAGGGGGACTTAACCTACTTCATAGGAAGAGTCTGCCCACTTATCTGACTTACTAATTTTTAGGGTCTAAACTATTTAAAAGCAGTGTCTACCTATTTGCATGCCTAATTTAAGGGTCTGCCTACTATATGAAGCATGTATGTACTTGCTGGTGGCACAAATGGGGGCCCAATGGTTTTATTCAATCTCTTTATGAAACACCAACCAAAAACTCCAAATGAGATGTAAAACAATCAATTTTATTATCATATATTAAAAAATATGTACAACATACAAAAATATTAAAACGTGTCTCAACACCCAAAGTATAGAGCCGATGAACCTCCTCCAACAACAGCATAGTCAATAAGCACACAAATGTAGGGGTGCCAATTACTCCCATCATACACCAGCCAGCCCAGGGTTAAGTATTTAATTCTATATTATTTTGTGGATATATAATATTGATATTATACATTTTTTGTCATCATATAATGTTTTCCCTGGTTACACTTGTATGCTTATTGACTATGCTGCTGTTGGAGGGGGTTTATCGGCTCTATATTTGGGTGTTGAGACACATTTTAATATTTTTGTATGTTGTACATATTTTTTAATATATGATAATAAAATTGATTGTCTTACATTTCATTTGGAGATTATTTTTTTGTTTTTTCTATTTGGTTTAAATCTCCATTGGTAATTTATTTATTTTGCCTTTTTTCGGTTATTGATTTATTCAGTCTCTTTATGGTAGTGATATTTGGTCATGATGTGCCGGTATTATTTGATCCTTCTATATTGTTATTGATATTATTGGTTTTGTCATATTGATTTTGTCAGTAATAGTTTAATATTCTTAGTCACCATATGGTGTTGATATGAGGTGGTATTATTTGGTCATGGTTTGGCATATTACTTGGTCTTTGTGTACTGTTGTTACTGGAAATATTGGTTTTGGTATAGATTGAACTTAAACTGTTCAGTGTAAACTCCAACAAAAACTAAACTCTGAAAACAAAGGCGAAACTATATATTTTTTTCTGTTCACCACATAAACACATTTTTTGGGGGAGGAGGGAGAGCAAGAGAGGGTAGACACTTTGCTTGTATAACTTGTTTTTCTCTTTTTCTACAGCCTGGCCCCATTTCTTCTATAGATAATCACTTAAAGAAGAAATAATTTTCCATGGCACGGCACACCGCAGACGTCCATCATGCCAAATAGGGAACCTGTTGTTGGTCCACAGCTGTTGTCTGGAGGTATGGGGGCCCAAGCTAGGATTTGTACCAGGGCCCATGAGTCTTCAGCTACTCCACTAGTGCCACCAGATGGGAAATTAGACATTATTCAGTGGCCATACAAATCAATGGAATGCCTGCGTGTTACATGACAGGTCATGTCTAGAGATGGGCGAATTGATTCCAACGAAGTGGAATTCGTTTAGAATTTCAGGAAAACTTTGGTTTGGGAAAACGAAGTCAAATTTTGGGGTACTTCGGGTGAACGAAGTGTGCTTTTGATTGATAAAAGGGTGCGGCACATGGCGCTACATGGGGCAAAGCACTCTGGGGGGAAGAAGGGATTGCCTGCATGAATGTGAGAGGTGAAGAAATCAGGACCGGCGGGATTCTGTGACGTAAACCGATTTTAAAAGTCCGGGCGCCGCTGGGAGCTCATCCCGCTTCATGTATGATCGGGGAGGTGCTGCCGCGGTGATAGCTCTTCTAAAGAATTGATTTTTATTGCGATTTCTGTGGGGTGCTCGCTTGTCTCAGGACTGTACTTTAATGTTTATTTCTTTTTTTGGGGTATTGGATCTGAATCCAGTGTGGCCCATGCGATGCATTACATTCAATATCCAAGTGGGGATCTAAGCCCTTTTTGTTTTCATTTAAAGAAACAGGTTTTTACAATAAAAATACCCTTATTTTGCCTGCTCAATTTATTGCCAATTTAATCCGGGGGTTAAATTTAAAGGTTTTTTTTGCTGGTGTGTGCCCCCCAAGAAACCGTCTTTTCAACCCAAAATTTTAATAAATTTTTCCTGTAGCCTAATTCAAAAGCAAAGGTTTTTACAATGTTTCTTGTTGTGGGGCGTAGAAAAAACACGCAATTGTAACACGCTACAAAGCTACTATTTTGTACGGCTCAATTCTTTGGCTAAATTTTACATCCGGGGGTTAATTAAGCGTTTTTTTGCTGGTTGTGACAAAAAAAAACCCGTCTTTTTCAACGCCAAAATATATCTTTTTTCCCTGAGCCAATTAAAAAGAAAAGGTTAATTACAACTGTATCCTTTTTGTGGGGGTTAGAAAACCGCAATTGTCAGCTACAAAGTCTAGTTTGTGCGGCTCAATTCTTTGGCGCAATTTACATCCAGGGGTTATAAAAGGTTGTTTTTGGTGTGCTGACAAAAAAAAACCCGTCTTTTTAAACCCAAAATATATAAATTTTTCCTGTAGCCAAATTCACAAGCAAAGGGTTTAAAATTAAAACTGTTCTCTTTTTGTGTGGGTTGAAAACACGAAATTTGTAACCGCTAAAAAGTACTTTTTGGGCGGCTCAATTCTTTGGGCAATTTAATCAGGGTTAATTAGCGTTGTTTTGCTGGTGTGCTGACAAAAAAACCGTCTTTTTTAATCCCAAAATATATACATTTTTCCTGTGCCTAATTCAAACAAATTTTTAATTAAAATTTTCTTGTATTGTGCCGTAGAAAACACGAAATTGCAAACCGCTACAAAGCTACTAGTTTGGCGGCTCAATTTTTGGGCAATTTAAATCCAGGGGTTTAAATTAAAAGGTTTTTTTTGTGGTGTGCTGAAAAAAATAAAACCGTCTTTTTAAACCCCAAAAATAATAATTTTTCTGTAGCCTAATTTACAAGCAAGTTAATTCAACTGTATCTCTTGTTGTGTGGTGTAGAAAACACGCAATTGTAAAAAAAGTACTAGTTTTGTGGGGTCAATTTTTTGGGCAATTTACATCCAGGGGTTAATTTAAAGCGTTGTTTTGCGGTGTGCTGACAAAAATAAACGTCTTTTTCCCCCAAAAAATTTTATTATTTTTTTCCCTATCCCTAATTATGCCCGAGGTTAATTAAGCCTGTTGTGCTTTTACTTTTTAGTAAAAACACAGTTTTTTTTTAAACGCAAACAAAAATTTTTTTCCTGGCCTTTGTGGAGGAAATTTTATATCCAAGGGTTACCAAGCTTGTTACTGGGTTTTTTTGGAGTAAAAACAGGGTGTATATTTATCATATACAGTTTCATCATCAAAAAGTGTCTGTTTAACTTTTAGAAAAAAAACAGTTGTCAGACAAGGGTGGCGGTCGCCCTGCAGGGGCAGGGGCACAAATTTTTCCAGGTCCAGGCGCAGCACATTTTGGGGGAGTGAGCGGGTCCTGGTGAGGAAACAACTGCGTGTCATCTAGCGGGTGTGTTGTTCGCACCAAGGGTTTTGATTGGTTGACTGGGGTCATCCTCTTCCCCCAGATGACATTTCAACCCCCCCAAGGTTGGGGAACCCTCAGACCAGCCCTTGTTGGCTGGCACGGGGGCGGGTCAGCGGCCCTCATCTGTCCCAGCGTCTGTCCCACCCGGTTCCCCTCGCCAGGATCTACTTTGTGGTCGGGGCTAAAAGCGCCACTTTTGTGAGGAGAAAAATTTGAGGAGGGCAGTCGCAGAACTTGGCAGCGAAGAAAGGGGGCCAATATCCCTGCTTCTTGAGTAGGCGCAAAGTATAGTGTGGAGAGTGGGGAGGTATGTTGTGAGAGGTCAGCCTGGCATCCCAAAGCCCCGGTGTGAGGACAGCAGTGAGAGAAACACAAATAGTGATGATGTACCCGACCGCATTGGGATCCGGGTGGGCTAGGGTTTCACATGTCAGGAAAGAGGGCGTCGCTTGGGTCGCAGCGGCAGCCAGAAAGTGGGTGTGTGGCGGAGTCAGCAGGTAGCGGCAGTGTGAGGTCGGGACCCAAGCGGCCCGGGGTAAAAAAACCGTTCACGGCCCAAAAAAAGTGCGGCACAGGGGCGCGAGGCAGGGGGCGGCAGTAGTCACTCGTGCGGAGCGTTGGCGGTAAAATTGATATTTTGGCGGTGTGGCAGTTCTTTGCTAAGACCCCGGAGGAGCGAATATGGGTTTGTAGAATCTGTGGGCAGAAAGCAAACGTGGCCAAAGGGAGCTAAGTTTGGCACCACGGCCTGCGTCAACACAGCACTTCACCATCCCGGGGGCCTGGGGAAACGTGGCTAGATGTGGGGGTCCATCCTGCCCCCGCGCAACGCAAGACGCGCGCGCCCCTGCACGCATGCCCTTGCAGCCAGTCAAGGCTCCCCACTTGCAGAAGGGGCTGTTTTTCTTTGAATAATTCCCGGTCAAAATGCTCCCGCTCCCGTACTCATGGCGCCGCAGTGTTCAGCGAGGGATTGCAAAGGACAAAGTATGCGTCCAACCATCCCAAGGTGAGCGTGGCCGTGTCCTGTCTAAATTGTTGGTATTGCAGTCCCTCCCTTTTCCCAAATGGTGGCTCTGACATTAAAAGAACTAAGGCTTGTGCCGAGCCCAGATGGAGAGTTTCCCAAACCGTAATTTCTTTTCCAAAAAGGCAGTCCGCATTCATAAATATTAGAACAGAAAGGGGAGTCAGTTCCCCGCGCTTATTGGTTTGCCAAGGTGCCCGGGAGCGCGGACGTCTGGAGCTGTAACTCGGGAGGGCCAGTAAGTGTTTCGGCCCCTGGGTGAATGTGCTTCCCGCCCAGGGACACCAACAATTGGACAGGAGACGCGTTTCTCCCCCACGTTGTCAAAATGTGCACCTGGCCCTGTCGCCTCCCCCTCCTCCCCCACCACCCCCCTTTCAGCCTCCACAAGTACTGTCCCTCATACCAATGTGTAGGGCCGCGGTGTCACGCAGTTTAACCTGGCTTTCCTCGGGAACGAAGTCACACAGGGGGAAATGCTCCGGTCTGCAGCAAGAAATCGATGTGTGGCTTTCTCCGTGCCACTGCAAATGGAACCTGGTGACAGCAATGGGAGGAACATGGTGTCCGCGCTGCATGAGGAGGGATGGTCCCTGCGCCCCGCTGGGCACGTTTCAAACTGGTTGTGAAAAGGTTCCCGAAGTCTTCCACCCTCTTCAAAACATTCTGAAAATGGCCAGGAAAAATGTGCATGCACTTTATCCATTCGTTAAAGCCCGGAACACCCCCCCGAGTTGCAGGGCAGAACGGGGCCTCCCCAAAAACACCTGATATGGTGTTTCCACCACTGGAAATTCCAGCTGCACATGTTGGACCGATGTAGAAAAAAGAGAAAGGCCCTTAACGATTTTTTGATGTCAGGCAGAAGAAGTACTCCCCCGTGTAACTTTGTGTCAGCCCGTGGCAGCTCATGCGTGCCCTGCGTTTGTTGAGGCCCTTTAGGAGGTAGTTATTTGTCAGTCGCCAGGACTAGGGTGAATAACGTCTTCCACGCTTTATGTACTGGAAAAGAGCTAAAAAACTTCGGGCGGGGAGGAACGTGGCGACTACATTTGTGGCCAAAAGGTCCGGTGGGGCTGAAAGGAGGGGAGGCATTGGAGAGAAGCTTGTTGGTTTAAATGAGTGGATTTTTACCCAGGGGACAAGGAGGAGGGCAGGAGCGCTGGGGAGGTGGATGGAGATGAGTTGAGAGGAAAATGCCCCCCGCACGTGGCGTATTCATGGGAAAAAGGAGGCGGGAGCCCCCCCGGGGTCACTTGGCAGAGGCCCGCAGCTGTTATTTGCCTGGCTAGGACAGCCAAATAGTCAGCATCCGGAGAGGGTGACTTCTGGTCTCCCCCTATTGGCCCCCGCTACCGGTCCAAAAAGGGGGCCTTTTTCCAGTATTGAGAGGGAGAAAAACTCAAAACTTTTTGGGAAACCTCCCTAAAAAAATTGGCCCCTGCCTATGTGGGCATTGTCCCCCCTCTGCGGCTGACCGGGGGGCCTCACGCTCACATATACTGCCCTGGCTGGGGGGAAGGTGGGGGGGGGAGGAGCAGTTGCTCCAAACGTGTCCTAAGTCTGGGTACGAGAGCGCTTCTTCACCCGCCTAGTGGGAGGGCCCCGTCGACAGCAGCAGCAGCAGCGGGCCTGGGGCAGTCCCCGAACCCAAAGGTTGTGGCCTATTGGCAGCCCCCTGCCACCCAGTTAGGATCCCTGGACTATGGCAGCCAAATGGAGTGGGCCCAACTTGACCGAGTTTGCAGTGGAGAAAGCTGTCTGTCCGGCCAGTAGTGTGGACCATCAGAGCGGGTGTTCAGTGCGGCGGGGGCCAGCGTTACCGCAAGGAGAACCTGCTTTGTCACGGGAAATGATGAACGACTGACCTTTGTCAATTGTATCAGGCGTGGATCGGCCAGGATTTCCAAACAACATGACTTTAGGGTCAGTCTGGGTTTCAAAATACCTGTCTCAGCCAATATTCTGATGCCGCCACATGCTGATGCACACATCTCTGAACTGTTTCTCCATCTCCTACACCATCTTTACAGGGACTGGTATTGCACACCCACTATAACACTCTGTCATTGTGCCACTGTCTGACCTCATGCGCTGCTGTGGCTGCCTGCCATGTCCTCCACACTGTGTCATTTGTGCAACTGCATGTCTCATGATGCTGCCGCGTGACCTCGCCTCTCAGTAATTGTGCCACTCTGTGGCTTCCTCCTGTTTTGCCACATACCGAATGTCATTGTGCCTCTGCATGACCTCATGCTGCTGCCGCCGTGACATACGATATCAGTCATTGTGCCTATTCCTGTGCTTCCCCTGTTTTGCCACCTCCAGAATGTCATTATGCCACTGCCTGACCTCATGCTGCTGCCCCGCCCGTCACTCCGCTCTCCAGTCATTGTGCCATTTGGTGGCTTCACCCTGTTTTGCCACCTCCAGAATGTCATTGTGCCACTGCCTGACCTCATGATGTGCTGTTTCTTGTAGGTCCTCACACTGGTCTTTGTGCCACTGTCTGACCTCATGCATGCTGCCGCCAGTGAACTCCGCATCTGCAGTCATTGTGCCATTCTGTGCTTCCTCCTGTTTTGACACTCCAGTATGTCATTGTGCCACTGCCTGACCTATGCTGCTGCCGCAGTACCTCAGCTCTCAGGTCAAGTTGCCATTCTGTGGGATTCCTCCTGTTTTGCCACCCTCAGGAATGGCATTGTGGACACTGCCTGACCTATGCTGCTGTGGATGCCGCGTCACATCCACGCACTCTGTCACTAATGTTGACACCTGGAGCTCTACAGCTTGTTTTTTTCCACGCTTTCGCTGGCATGAACTTTATCAGGCTACAATTCCGCTTTGTGTTTTTTGGCTCAGTTTTGCCCTCTTAAGTGCCCGGGGAATTTTATAGGGGGAAGGATTCAAAAGAGGGGGGCGGCAGTCATCTGGTTTTGTATACAAAAAAAAAAAACATTGTATGAAGACCAAACCCAAAAGCTCCTTCCAATTTAAAGCATGGACAAACGTTCTACGCACCTGCAGGCTCTGTGCAGCCTGGACAGAATTTATTTTTGTCGGAAAATTCGGCGAAGTGACCGAATCGAATTTTTGAGAAATTCGCCCATCTCTAGTCATGTCTTCCAGACAAAAAGACGATCTTTGTGATCACTTTCAAATGTAGCCAATAGATAAAGAATCCTATACAATGAACAACTCAGAATCTTTATGTAGGGTATATGAATATGTTTTTTTGTAAACCAGTAAATCATATTGTTTGCCAACATTTTATGAATATGCTTACCATTAAAGAGCCGGCATTATAATTATATAAAATTGTTATTGCCATGCCTCTAAGTATGGTCTATTAATACATAACCTTATTTTTTCATATGGTAAATTCTGTAAGAACAAAAAAGATATACAGTGCCACAACTGCAATATTCACCCCACCAGAAAAAAAATGAATAAAAAGTGATCAGACCTATGAAAACTACAGTCAGCTCTGCAAGATATGAGCATTCATATAGAAAATGGAAAAAATTTGGGGAAAAGTTAAGGGGTATGTCACAAAGCACAGGAATACCGTCGGTTTTTCGGCAGATTCAGTACTTTGAATCTACTGAAAATTCGATAGTACCCTGTGCTGCATAGTCTGTATAACATGAATTTTTTTGCTGGATTTGCCCTGGTCCCGAAAATTGAAAAGGTTGATGGCAAAAAAACCCCAAAAAAAGCTGCGGCTTTTTTCAAAAAATCTGGCCAAAAAAAAAAAATGCGGGGACTGTTTGGTCCATAATTTTTCCAAAATGCCATCGGATTTTGGATGGATTTGACTATGTGTGTGGACTAAGCCTTAGGGTGTCAGAATGTGGTGGTGTAAAGCAATTTTTTTTGTTTACTTTTAATAAAACATAGAAAATAAATACATTTGGTATCACCACAATTGTACTGATCCCCAGAATAACCATGATATGTAGGTGGAAAAAGAAGGGGGGGGGGGAACTAATCTTTGGGCAAAATTAAAAAACCCCCCTTACCTCCCGAGGAGATAGAGGGGAAAACTGCTTAAAAAACATTGCCAAGCAGACAGGTTTGGGGATAGTGGGGGATAATGGAGTTTTAAATACCCCCGTGTTGACTTGGGGGATGATTCTTTTCTTTAGCTGCAAAGAGGGGGGGAATTTCTCAAAAAGGTTGTAGTATAATTTTTGGGCCAGTGTGTAATGATTCTATTAGAAGGAACATTTTGTTAAATGTGGTCATTTCTAACAATGCACAACTTTTTTTTTTTTAAAAAACCCTAATTAACAGGGGGGGAACAAATAATTAAAAATTTTAACCTACATGTGAAAACACATACACAAGCCTGGAAGGACAAAAAAATAATTTTGTAAGACTAAAAACAGAAGGGTCAGTTTAATCCCTTTAAAAAAAACAAAGGGAAAAT
>JAODAL010042356.1:0-34924 GCA_025379985.1 Phyllomedusa bahiana | reverse complement strand
GTTACGAGTTCTTGCCCAAAATCAAAAACCATTTCATGCATATTCAGGGGGCGGTCGCCCTGGGAAGGGTACGGGAAGTAAAGCCGTGGCGCCCTAAAATACATGACATGAAATCCCCAAAGCAGGGGCTCTTCCAATTGCCTATTTTAATATAGAAGGCTCTGAAGTAGTGGCCTCCTACCTTCGAGGTCCTTATGTCCCATACAAACTTTTAATTTTGGGTTTGACTTCTGGTGAACTGTTTAAGGCGCGGCGGTTAACGGTCTCAGTTTACGGTAAAACGGAGGTATTTTAATGCAACCCGGTTTGCAAAACCCTTTGTGGAGTTCCTATGACCATCCCGGGGTTTAACTGTTGAGCAAGGGTTAAGTAAAAAAAAATCTACCAAAGTTCTCTGTAATAAAGATGATGTGAAGAATTGAAAACACGTATGAAATGCAAATTTTAATGAATGACTTTCCAAAAAATTGGATACGACCGTATCTATCTTCAAGCAGAATTTTTAAAGAAATAGTTCACTATATGGCCTCATAGGTGGCTGAGATAGTGGTCACCATCAGTCAATGAATGACTCCTCCTTCAAACCCCCCCCTTCATTTTGGGTCGTTACAAAAAATCCTTCTTGGGCTCTATTACAGAAAACTAAAACCCCAGTGCCCCACCCTTAGTTTTTCAGTCAGTGGGAATTTGTTTAGAAAATTCGTTGCCCGGCCTTTGGGGATTTTCCCCAACAAATCAACGGGACCTGTTTGGTAATCCTTAGCTGGAAAATAGGTTGGGGGTTTAATATAACCCCAGAGAAACCTGGACGATACCCCTAGTCATGTGTCAAGGGATCTAACATTGGCTTAGGGGTAAATCCCATGGTAGCATAGAGAGTGTGTTCCCCTTTTTTCAGGAGAGATCATTTGCATATTTTTTTCCCATTGAGCATTGCCCTGTAAGGCTTTCTACTTCTGTGGGATCTCATGAAGGAGAACCTGGTAATTTAAAAATAAGATAGAAAAAGCACGGTTCTTAAGCAAACCTATACCCTACGATTGATCTAAAAGAAGGCAAAAACCTATAAGGTGGATGCTAATTGTCCCATACCCGGGAAAAAAAATTTTTTTTTATTGTCTTTGATTCAGTGAAAATCCCATTACAGCTTTAATAAAAAAAGAATTTATTTTTTTAAAATTATCTGGGAGTCCCTCTTTTTTTTTTTTTAAAACCCGCTAAGGGAAACCAAAAACGCGATGATAATTCAGGTGGGAAGGGCCCTGGATTTGGTACTTCCCCTAAAATACCTTCTATAAATATTAAAACTTTTTTGACCATTTTATTTTAAAAAATATTCTATGTGGTCTGACTAGTCCACAAGGCTAAATTGACTTTTTAAAGGGTAATTTGCGGGAGGGGCAGTGCCCTTGATCCCAGGAATATATTTGAATCAGCAGTCCCAAAACATTTGGGGGTATGTTCGCGTTATCCCGAGTGGTCCCCCGGGGGGAAAGGGTTTAGTACAATCGTACAGCGCTTTCAATGGGCATTTTGCCCCGGGCAGTTTTATCTATAAAACTAAGACTCTCAATTGGAGGTAGTTAAAATGCGAGTTTTTACATGCGTTGTAATTTTTTTATAATCATATATGAGGTAGTGGGATATTTCAATAATATTACTCCGTTATTTCATGGAGGGGTCAGAGGTTTTCAACCTATGCTCATAGTGTTATCTCTCAGGCTACTATGTTCAGGAAAAGGGGCCTTTAATTTGGGAATGGTGGACCTCACCCAACCCCCTCCCCCCCCCCAAAAAAATCTCTCCTTCATACACTGAGAGCTATAACTGGCCATAAAACAATTGCTTTTATTGACTGCTGTAAGTTCATTATCTGGTGTCACATTCCAGTGGGGAGCCAAGAGACCTTAGACACTCCACGGATGCTCACCGTCCCCATACGTACTGCTTCCCTGGAAATTTATCCCACATAATATTAACCCCATGTAGAAAAAACGCTAGTACCACTTTCCCCTGTCCCCTTCTCTGGTCCCGTTATGGGGGGAAAGTCATATTTTCCATAACGTACAGTATCTCACAAAAGTGAGTTGTAACTATTGTATTATATCTTCTCATGGGACAACACTGAGGATCAGACACCTTGATAAAGTAGTCAGTGCCCGGCTTGTATCACAGGGGAAATTTGGTGCCCTCAAAGTAACTCAACCAGCATCAATGTTAAATGTGGCAACAAAAGTGGTAACCCCTAAGTGAGAACAAAAGTGGAGGACACCCTAAGTCAACGGGCAAATTGTGCCAAGTGTAATATTTTGTTGGTTGCCGCAAAACCCTGGTGAAGTAGGCGACACACTTGTCTTTGTACTCCTCACCTGGTTGCCTCCACACATGCTTGACAACATCTGAACCATATAAGTTTATCTTGGTCTCATCAGAGCACAGGACATGGTTCCAGTAAACAATGTCCTTAGTCTGCTTATCTTCAGCAAACTGTTTGTGCATCATCTTTAGAAGAGGCTTCTTTCTGGGACGACAGCCATGCAGACCAAGTTGATGCAGATAATGTATAGATAATGCAAAGTGCAAATTCTCTTCCCTTGTATGATGTGTGTAGTGTGTTTCTTCTTTTATTCAGTAGGTGTTGATAATACACAGTACAACTTCCCTTCTCTTGTATTCTGAGAGTAATGGGTGTCTCTGCTTTCATTCAGTATGTGTATATAATTAGGGGTGTAACTAGAATTCATAGGGCCCCATAGCAAAATGAGATGAGGCCACACCACCTAATGTCCATAAACTAAAACAACAGCATAAATAGCAATAATTAAAGATGTTAATAACACCTCCATATATCAGGGAACCTACACGGTGAAGATGGAGAGCAGAAAGCCACCAACTACTTGTTCCCTACGAAAAGGAACAATGTTGTTGCACCTGAGTGGGACCCCTGATCCTCTGCCTGCTATGGCTACAGTTATACTCATGATATATAATGCACAGTACAACTTCCTTTCTCTTGTAGACTGCATATAACGGGTGTCTCTGCTCTTATTCAGTATGTATTGATAATGCACAGTACAACTTCCTTTCTCTTGTACACTGCATATAACTGGTGTCTCTGCTCTTATTCAGTATATGTTGATAATGCACAGTACAACTTCCCTTCTCTTGTACACTGCGTAAAACGGGTGGCTCCGCTTTTATTCAGTATATGTTGATAATGCACAGTACAACTTCCCTGTCCTTCGGGTGTTTATGCTGGCCCCGATACCAAAAGGGTGTCTCTACTTTTATTCAGTTTATGTTGATAATGCACAGTACAACTTCCTTTCTCTTGTATACTGCATATAATGTGTGGCTCTGCTTTTATTCAGTATGTATTGATAATGCACAGTACAACTTCCCTTCTCTTGTATACTGCATATAACGGATGTCTTTGCTTTTATTCAGTAATTTTTGATACTGCACAGTACATCTTCCCTTCTCTTGTATGCTGCATATAATGGGTGGCTTTGCTTTTATTCAGTTTATGTTGATAATGCACAGTACAACTTCCCTTCTCTTGTATGCTGCATACAACGGGTGTCTCTACTTTTAGTCAGTTTATGTTGATAATGCACAGTATAACTTCCTTCCTCTTGTATGCTGCATATAACGGGTGGTTCTGCCTTTATTCGGTATTTTTTTTATAATGCACAGTACAACTTTCCTTTATTTGTTATACTGCTTTATAAACGGTTTTTGTTGTTTTTCTGCTTTTTATTCAGTATTTTTTGATACTGCACAGTACAACTTCCTTTCTCTTGTATGCTGCATATAACGGGTGTCTCTGCTTTTATTCAGTATACAGTATGTTGATGATGCACAGTACAACTTCCCTTCTCTTGTATGCCGGGTGCAAGTGGTAAAACTACACAGTACCCCTGAAAATCTGTTAGTTGAGTGTCATTCTAGTCTAGTGCCCTATCCTGTATGCCTGCATACTGCTCAACACCACTTCGGCTGGTAATCTCAGGGTCTATGTAGACACTACACAGTACAACTTCTGTATTTTGATTGCTAGAATGCATAGGGTACACTATCCGGCACAGTATGACTTCCCTTATTCCATAGGTTGACTGTAGCCCCCTCTGCAGGTGACCGCGTCTTATCGCCCTTGCGTTATCTTATGAGCAAATATTGTAAATGTTAACAGGGAAAATGTTACTTTTGGGTAATGACCATTGACGACCTTTAATTGCGGCAGCGTGACGTGAAATTTGTCACTGGGTTGAGGTAGTTTCAGGTGGGAGTCTGGGGAGTCGGGGACCGTCCGGGGGTGGGGAGTTGGGGAAGCCCGGGGGAGAGTTTCCGGGGATTTCTGGGGAGTCGGGTGGGGAGTCTGGGGAAGTCTTGGGGGAGTCCTTGGGGAGTGGGCCGAGGGGGGGAGTCCTGGGGAGTTCCGGGGAGTCCGAGGGGGAGTCGGGGGTGGGAGTTCCTGGGGAGTCCGGGGAGTCCGGGGCCTGGTGTTTATGACGTGTGTACAAACCCTTTTATGGTTGTCTGACATGAGCTGCTATAACAGGACCTTCTAGATTTACACAAGTAGCAAACATGGAGGGAATGAGCGGCTGCGGTCCGGCACGGTGACCGGACACACAGAGTGGCATCCATCAGGGGCGTAGCTATAGGGGGTGCAGAGGTAGCAGTCACTGCCGGGCCCTGCAGCCCAAAAGCCCTCCTGCCACGTAAGGAGACACCAGTATTGTAAATGGCGCATGGTAACCGGGGGCCCCAGTCCACTTTTTGCACCAGGGCCCAAGAGCTTGAAGTTACGCCTCTGACCTCCATGGAAGCCCTGGTCCATTCTTGCACCCCTGGGTTAGAAATCGGAAGCAACGCCTTGGATATCTATCATGAATGCGCACTTAGTAGGGGGGGACATTGTGCCGCTGTTTTGGATATGGATTATCCTCATTCAATAGGAATAATCTGCCACTTGCCTCCCCAATGCTGTTTATGCATAGAGCCCTCAGAGTCAGTGATCCCCATGTGCTATACACCGCACACTCCATTGACCCCTTAGGTTATGTCCCCACTGGAAACTATATACCGCACACTCCATTGACCCCTTAGGTTATGTCCCCACTGGAAACTATACACCGCACACTCCATTGACCCCTTAGGTTATGTCCCCACTGGAAGCTATACACCGCACACTCCATTGACCCCTTAGGTTATGTCCCCACTGGAAGCTATACACCGCACACTCCATTGACCCCTTAGGTTATGTCCCCACTGGAAGCTATACACCACACACTCCATTGACCCCTTAGGTTATGTCCCCACTGGAAGCTATACACCACACACTCCATTGACCCCTTAGGTTATGTCCCCACTGGAAGCTATACACCGCACACTCCATTGACCCCTTAGGTTATGTCCCACTGGCTTTTTCCCGGCCACCGGATTTCCCCTTATTTATTTCCCACGGAAATTATACATCGCACCGTCATGAACCCTTAGTTAAAGGTCCCCACTGGAAGTATTAAAACATTTCCTTGCCCTTAGGTTTTTAGGGGGTCCCCATTTTTGGAAACTATAACCACACACTCATTGAACCCCTTGGTTTAAAATTGGTCCCACGAGCCCCAAATCCCGCTGTCGGAAGCAGGGATGCCCTGTTAGGCGCAGTGTTCGCCATTTTCAGCTGCGCCCCGCATGAAGGGGCGGCATGGGCGCGGTGTGGGGCCGGGGTAAGGCGTTCCGGGCGGGACGCGGCGCGCTCGAAAACTCCGAGGCATGTACGGATGGCGAGGTCGGCAAAGTTTCGGCGCATGCAGCGTCGGCAGCTCCGACAGCAGACCTGGTTGATTCTGGTCTAAATGGCGGAGGCGAAGTGAAGCGAGAAACGGAACATGAGAGGAAACATTTGAACAAGATTGCAACAGAAATCTATCTCTCAGCGCCGTGAGCAGGAGAAGATTCCGAAAAATTTAAAAAAACATTGTCAGAAAAAGAGCTCAAACCTTAAAAAAACAAAATAAAATAAAAAAAAAATCACTTTCCAAAAATCTAGAACGGCGCAATATCCCAAAATTAGGATATGGAAATTGCCGGGAAATACAGTAATTCAAATTCTGTAGCTCTTCTCATTGGTCGGCAAAACCAGCCAATCAGAATAGGGAAACGACAGGACATTAAAAGCTATGGAGAATATGGACCTATCAGAATCAAAGGCGGGACAGTTCAAATACAGTAAAAATACAGAAAAGAGCTGATTGGTTGAGCTAGGGGGGCTTGGCTATCCCGGGCCCAAACAGAGCGCGAGCTACTTCTCCCATTGTAGTCTATGGGGGAGATGGGCGCATGAAAACTCGGCCTCAGCGCCGTCGGCAAGGAGTATAATAAAAAATAATTTTTTTTTAGTGTAAAATTTCCCTGAAAAGAGCTAAAATTTCTATAAAAATAAATCATTAATCCCGAACAACGCCTTTGCCGCCGAGACGGCGCTACATGGAATTGCAATAAGAGAATTGCCGGAAATACAGTAATTCAAATTCTGTAAACTTTTCATTGGTCGGCAATAAACCAGCCAATCAGAATAGGAGCGACAAAGACCCATTATATCCTATAGAGAAGTTTTGAACAATCATATTCAAAGGCGGGACAGTTCAAAATACAGTAAAAATGCAGAAAAAAGCTGATTGGTTGAGCTAGCGGGGGCTCGTCCAGCTTAGCCAACCAGAGCGCGAGCTACTTTCTCATAGAGTTCTATGGGGAAAAGAAATTCTGAGCGCGCTCTGTGATTGGCCCAAGTTAAAAAGAGGCGCCCGGTTATTTGGACCAAAGGGAGAGCGAGCGACGCTCTATGGGTTTTTCTAATGCAATCTGGAAATAAAACTGTACAGGCCGAAAATCAAATTATAACACTACAGAAGTTGTCCCGATGTGTATATAAAAGATATAATATGGGGGTAACGGAAAAAAAAATATTAAATCAATAAAAAATGTTTATTTCTTTATTTTTTGTTGCACCCCTACTATTGATCCTTGGCTAACGAAAATAAAGAAATTAAACATGATTTATTGATTAATATTTTTTTTCGTTACCCCCATATTATTATTCATTTTATATACACAAACGGGACAACTTCTGTAGTCTTATAATTTGATTTCGGCCATGTACAGTTTTATTCCAGATTGCATTAGAAACCCATAGAGCGTCGCTCGCCCCTTCCCATTGGTCAAATAACCGCGGCTCTTTTAACTTAGCAATCACAAACAAGCTCGTTTTGCATTTCTTTTCCCCATAGACTCTAGGGGAAGGTAGCTCGCCCTGATTGGCTAAACTGGACGGAGCTCAACCAATCAGCTCTTTTCTGCATTTACTGTATTTTGAACTTCCCCGCCTTTGAATATGATTGGTCAATGTTCTCCATAGGTTATAATGGGTCCCTGTCGCTCCTATTCTGATTGGTCAATTCTCCTCCATAGGATATAATGGGCCACTGTCGCTCCTCCACTGATTGGCTGGTTTATGCGACCAATAGAAGGGTTAAACAATTGAAATACTGTATTTCCCGGCAATTCTCTATATCCCCAAATTCCTATGTAGCGCCGGTCTGGCGACAAAGGTTGTTCGGGAAATTTAATTGATTTATGTTTATTTGAAGGGTTCGGCTCTTTATCTGATAATGTTTTCACTTAATAAAAATTGATTTTTTTATTTTAATACTCCATGCCGCACGGCGCTGAGCGCGAGATTGCATTGCGCCCATCTCTCCCAAGGCTACAATGGGGGAAGTAGCTCGCGCTCTGATTGGCTGGGATAGCCAAGCCCGCTAGCTTAACCAATCAGCTCGTTTCTGCATTTTTACTGTATTTTGAACTGTCCCGCCTTTGATTCACTGTCGGGCTTCCTATTCTGATTGGCGGTTTCTGCCGGGCCAATGAAAAGCTTTCAGAATTTTAATTACTGTATTTCCCGGCAATTTCCAATTACCTAATTCTTGATATTGCGGCGTTCGAGATTTTTGGAAAGTGATTTTTTTTAATGTATTTTTTTATTTTTGAGGTTTGAGCTCTTTCTGAAATGTTTTTACGCCTTTATAAAGGCGATTTTTTTATTCATACTCCGCACGGACATCTTTAATGATTTTTTCGCTGTTTTTCCCGCCTGTTTTCGAATCAGTAGGAATTTTTCCCCTGGAATGGGGGGTGATAGTCCCTTCCTCGCGCTAATACCAGCCCCACTGGTGCCCCCCACTAAACAAGGCGAGGCGCGGCGGACTTTACACCGCATGTATGAGCGCACCTCCTCAGACGGCGAATCATAGGCGCAGCGCCGCACTGCGCCCATGTCCCCGCACTGCGCACCACACACTGGCGAGGCGTGGCGGACTTTACATGGTATGTATGAGTGCACTACCTCGGGCGGCGAATCATAGGCGCAGCGCCGCACTACGCCTAAGTCCCGCAGTGCGCCCCAAACACTGGCGAGGGCGGCGGACTTTTTCATGTATGTATGAGCGCGCCCCGGCGCCGACATAAAACAGGCGCAGATTTTGCCGGAAAAACTGGCGGGAAAAGGGGCGCCCGACCCGCGAGGGTTCATACATGTCGTCCATGGTGTACTGCGGCGCATACAGTACGCTCCCCAGGGTGCTGTGTGAACATACCCATAAGCACCCGGCGCCTGGAAAGGCCTCAATGACCATCAACGTTTTTTAGTTTTTGCCTCTTTGTGTTTCAACAGTTTTAACTTTTTAATTTTTTAGTGACACAGTTGTGGGAGGACTTGTTTTGTGTGGGAGAAGTTGTACTTTTTTAGGGGCAAAGTTTGACTTTACATATAAATTACTGAAGAATTCTTTTCAGTTTTTTACATTTATTTTTGTTTTTTAAATTATTATTTTACACCATTTACATTGTATACTAAATAACTGTGAGATTAATTCTACAGGTTATTATGGTCTTGTCGATACTTAACATGTGTAGTTTTTTTGGTTTTTTTCGTGGAATGTAGGCACAAAATTTTTTATTAAATACTTATTTTTATTTTATTATTTTCTTTTTTTCCACACTTTTTTATTTTTTGCTCTTTTTTTTCAATTCCGTGAAGTCATAACTATTTTAAAATGATTGTTTACACTGTGTAATTTATTAGGATACGTTAATATGCTAATACATTATAACCTGTGTCAGTGTGACACAGGCAGCAGTCAGGGCAGCACACAGTGTGCCCTGACTGCAGGCTTCCTATACACACAGCCCTGGGGCTACTCTCGATCCCCAGAGCCGACTGTATAGACATTCCGTATTCTATTGGGTCAGCAGGAGTCCCGATCACCTGATGGCAGGGGCGTAGCTATAACGGGTGCAGAGGTAGCAGCCGCTACCGGGCCCTGCAACCTGAGGAGGCCCAAAAGCCCTCCTGCCACATAAGAAGATACCAGTATTGTAAATGGTGCATGGCAACTGGGGGGCTCTATTATACTTTTTTGCACCAGGGCCCAAGAGCTTAAAGTTATGCCTCTGCCTGATGGAGTAGGGGAATGACCTTTGATTATGTCATGGTCACTGACCGCGGCAATCAAAGGGTTGAGCACTGGGGATCGGAGGTTTCCTTCGCTTCCCGGCGCTTTTAGAGACCGCGCTGGGAACAGAGATGTTAACTACAGCTCTGTTCCTAGCTCAGCTGCAGCGCTGAGAGCAGCAAAACCTCTCTTCCTGCAGTGACATCTTAAGACATCGTTGCAGAAGGAAGACGCGCTCCGGCCACTGTCTATAGTCGGTGGGCGGACGTTATGGAGATAATTACAACAGAAGGCAAATTAGAGGTGGAACTCGTGTAGATTTGTCCACATTAAAATATGAACGAGGCTTTCTCTGAGCACCATTAGCGTCAATGTAAGCTCCACTAGTCAGTGACTACTCAGCAGATGCCACATTGGACTCCCGGCAGTGAAGTCCAGATCCTTGCCTAGAGGTTATAGGGTGAAGACCTGGGAGCCCGCTCCACTCAGCAGATGAGCGAACCATAGCACTCCAGCACCAGACCCTGGGTGTGACTGCTACCTCTGCCCCATCTGTCGCTCTCCTTCATGACAAGACCAGTTAGGGCACGGATTTTCACACGGATTTTGAATTTTGAAACCGATCTGTCAATCATCCCCATAGACCTCAATAGAAAATCTGAACTGTATTCTACATGGCTGGGATTCTCTGAGGTCGGACTTCAAAGCCGAAGGCTTTGCTGAAGACTTGGAACATACACATTCTTGATTTACAGTGAAAAATGGATTGTTCAATGTTATATGGGCCGAATCTGAAATCCAACCGCAAAATCCACCCAAAAACAATGACAAAAATAAAATGGTTGTAAAATACCATTGGATTCTGTTCTGGGATCCGACCGATATTTTACAATTGCCGAGTGAACGTTCCCTTACACTTATGTTATCTGCCTCGATATTGAGGGTTGGATATACTCCCTGCTCCGGTTTATCTAACTCCTAATTGTGAAAGGTCTTCAGCGTCCTTCATGATGTACAGAATATGTGTGGGGGCACTCCCCACCTCACTGCACCTAACCTTACGATACTTACCATTAGTGTTATATTGTCTATGAGTGTCTATGTCAAATTTAACCTGAATCTAAGCAATTCGGGAGGGCTAGAATCAAATTTTGATAAAAGTCACCAGAAAATGAACCGTAGTCCTACATCATGTTTAGGGATAGAGTTAGGGCTCGCCCGTACTTTCTCCTGCAACAGTGTCACTTCCAGTGTGACATCCAACGTCACTTCTGGTTTCCAAAGGTTACCCCCTCTGTTATGGGAATCTGAAGTGATTTGCAATGTTTGACTTCACTTCCTGTTTCCCTAGGTTACCTCTATGCTATAGGAATCGGAGGTGACGTCAGTTGTGATATCTGATGTCACTTCCTGTTCCCTAGGTTACCTCTATGTTATAGGAACGGAGTGGGCGTCAGTTGTGATTTTCTGATGTCACTTCCTGTTTCCCTAGGTTACCTCTATGCTATAGGAAACGGAGGTGACGTCAGTTGTGATATCTGATGTCACTTCCTGTTTCCCTAGGTTACCTCTATGTTATAGGAACCGGAGGTGGCGTCAGTTGTGATATCTGATGTCACTTCCTGTTTCCCTAGGTTACCTCTATGTTATAGGAAACGGAGGTGGCGTCAGTTGTGATATCTGATGTCACTTCCTGTTTCCCTAGGTTACCTCTATGTTATAGGAATCGGAGGTGACATCAGTTGTGATATATGATGACACTTCCTGTTTCCCTAGGTTACCTCTATGTTATAGGACCCGGAGGTGGCGTCGGTTGGGATATCTGATGTCACTTCCTGTTTCCCTAGGTTACCTCTATGTTATAGGAATCGGAGGTGGCGTCAGTTGTGATATCTGATGTCACTTCCTGTTTCCCTAGGTTACCTCTATGTTATAGGAATCGGAGGTGACATCAGTTTCGATATATGATATCACTTCCTGTTTCCCTAGGTTACCTCTATGGTATAGGAACCGGAGGTGGCGTCAATTGTGATATCTGATGTCACTTCCTGTTTCCCTAGGTTACCTCTATGTTATAGGAATCGGAGGTGGTGTCAGTTGTGATATATGATGTTACTTCCTGTTTCCCTAGGTTACCTCTATGTTATTGGAACCGGAGGTGGCGTCAAGTGTGATATGTGATGTCACTTCCTGTTTCCCTAGGTTACCTCTATGTTATGGGAACCGGAGGTGACGTCAGGTGTGATATGTGACATCTCACATAGGTTGGGTAGCTTACCCCTATGTTATGGGAACTGAAAGTGACATCAGGTGTGATATGTGAAGTCTGATGTCACTTCCTGTTTCCCTAGATTACCTCTATGTTATGGGAACCAGAATTGACAACAGGTGTGATATGTGACGTCTGATGTCACTTCCTGTTTCCTTAGGTTACCTCTATGTTATGTGAACTGGAAAAGACATCAGGCGAGATGTGCGGTGTCCGACGTCACTTCTGGTTTATGTTATAGGAACCGGCAATGACATCACACGTGATTTGCAACGTCTGACATCACTTCTGGTTTTCCAAAGTTACCCGTGTGCTATGGGAACTGGAAGTACTGTTAGGCGTGATGTGAGACATCTGAGGTCCCCACCTCTGAGATTCGCACCTATCTCAGGAACGGGCCTTAAGAGTCCCAGTTTAGAACAGAGGGTAGGTCGCGCCTGTGCACGACTCTCCATTCTGTTCTATGGGAGCTCTTAGTAGAACTGAACACACCGCTCTCTTGTACTCAGAACTTCCATAGAACAGAATAGAGAGTTGGGCACATGTGCAAGATACTTTCCATTCTGAATGTTTCTGAGATAGGTGCGGGTCCAGGAGGTGGTATTCTATCCATTCGCCATCTATGTGTAAGATAGGAATTAAGGCCCTAAAACACCTTAAAAACCCTAACCCTAACTTGGGGTTAGGGTTAGCATTAGGGGTAGGTTCAGAGGGTTAGGGAAAATATTGGGGGTCAAGAGCTCAAACATTTTCCATAGAAAACATTGCCGGATGAGCAACGTGAATGTAGATCCCTCTTTATAGGATTGTTTTGGTAGGAGAGTCTGTATCTGAGATGAAGTCCAAGCTCTGGAGACCTATAGTGAGATGACACAAGAGCGGGGCAGGGGTTGGCAGCACTTTTTATTGACTGCACATAGGCTCAGTCCGGACAAACATGAAGGTGTGAGTGAGGTCCAGTAGACAAACATGACTGTGAATATGAGAAGCTCTTAGCGCTGCATGGAGTGTGATGTTGACCTAGTTATTAAGCTTCTCCAGAAGATCACAGGGATTAGATTACAGAGTCGATATTGACATTTACCGTCTTCTGCTAAACAAACTGCTCCGAACAACTCCCGAGCTCCCCGGCTGGGTTCTGGGGAAATGTTTATGGAGTGAGAGCGGTCATCTGCCAAATATTCTGCCTTTATGGTCTTAATAAGTTATTAACCTTATCGCTATCAAGCCATTAGTGTGGACGCAGTGTTACGTGTCTGATAACAAGCAAAAAAGACTATGATGGTGTCTGGAGCTGAAGCTGACGTTACAGGTTCCTGGGTATTTTTGGTTATTCCCCGGCCTTCCCTTCATTTGAAATCAATAGAAACCTTTAAGGGGGCCTCTCCAGTGCCCAGACCAAAGACTACTTCATTACATATAGTTATATAGTTCTAGAAAGTTATGGTGTTTTGGAGCAAACATCCTTCGGAACAGAGTCGGGCACGAGGATAGGACTCTAATGGGCGGCTTCTCCCAACCCAGCTCAGTTTACTTAGATGGTGATTACTCATTGACTATACATATCCAGGAAGTGGTCATCCAACCTTAAAGGGGTTGTCTCGCTCCATTGATTCATCTCACCTCAGTCCTGTTTTCTTGGTTTCACTTTAAATTCAGGGGCGTGTTTACTGGCTTCTACTAGGCTGCAGTAGAAGCCAGGTCTGTAGCTATAGCAACCAGCACTGGCAGGGCCTATGAGGAAGATCAAAAAGGTCTTAGCTAATAGCAAAACCAGCACTGGCAGCCTATCAGGAGAGATCAAACAGGTCTGTAGCTATAGCAACCAGTGCTGGCAGCCTATCAGGGGAGATGAAAAGGTCTGTAGCTATAGCAACCAGTGCTGGCAGCCTATCAGGAGGGGTCAAACAGGGCTTGTAGCTATAGCAACCAGCCTGGCAGCTATCAGGAGAGATCAACAGGTCTGTAGCTATAGCAACCAGTGCTGGCAGGGCCTATCAGGAGAGATGAAAAGGTCTGTAGCTATAGCGACCAGTGCTGGCAGCCCATCGGAGAGATTGAACAGGTCTGTAGCTATAACGACCAGTGCTGGCAGCCTATCAGGAGAGATCACACAGGTCTGTAGCTATAGCGACCAGTGCTGGCAGCCTATCATGAGGGATTGAACAGATCTGTAGCTATAGCGACCTGAGAAGGCTGATGCAGCCCATACAAGAGGGGATATCTAGGAATAGGTAGGACACTGTTAGTGGACACATATTGCAAAGTGACTTGTTTTTGCAAGATCTTTAACATAAAAAGCAGCGAGCCCAGTAGTGAGACAACCCCTCTACCACTGACTGTTCCACATAATGTTCTAGGAAACCCAAAACATTCTTTGTGGGGTGAAAAAAAATTTAGTTGCCCAATTGCAGTGTTTCTATGGAGTTCCCTGTTCCATATAAATGAGATGTTATCAGTATTCCATAGCTCGGTACGATTCTGGTGCTGACAAAGGTTCATAGTTTTCATTATGTGTTTGTACTTTTATAAAAATATTTATGTATTCAGCCAGTCCCCGACTTACACTGTTCTGACTTACATCTGTCCCCTTGTTACAAACGGAGACTTATGGGGCATGCTGGCACTTGTAGTTCCATGTTCCACAGCAGATAGTAGCTGTGGAATGAAAAGTGCCAGCATGCCACAGCAGCACAGGAGGTGAAAATGAGGTGAAATCTTCTTAACAGGGACACAGACAGCAAAACAAATGTAAAAACCTTTCCCTGCACTATCCAAAACTAAAAAACCCTTCCCTGCACTGTCCGAAACTAAAAAACCCTTCCCTGCACTATCTGAAACTAAGAAAAACCCTTCCCTGCACTATCCGAAACTAACAAAAACCCTTCCCTGCACTATCCGAAACTAACAAAAACCCTTCCCTGCACTATCCGAAACTAACAAAAACCCTTCCCTGCACTATCCGAAACTAACAAAAACCCTTCCCTGCACTATCCGAAACTAAAAAACCCTTCCCTGCACTATCCGAAACTAAGAAAAACCCTTTCCTGTACTATCCGAAACTAAGAAAAATCCTTCCCTGCACTATCCGAAACTAAGAAAAACCCTTCCCTGCACTATCCGAAACTAAAAAAACCTTCACTGTACTCTCTGAAAATAAGAAAAACCCTTTCCTGCACTATCCAAAACTAAGAAAAACCCTTTCCTGCACTATCCAAAACTAAGAAAAACCCCTCCCTGCACCATCTGAAACTAAGAAAAAACCCTTCCCTGCACTATCCGAAACTAAGAAAAACCCTTCCCTGCACTATCCGAAACTAAAAAACCCATCTCTGCACTATCCGAAAATAAGAAAAACCCTTCCCTGCACTATCCAAAACTAAGAAAAATCCTTCCCTGCACTATCCAAAACTAAAAAACCCTTCCCTGCACTATCCGAAACTAAAAAACCCTTCCCTGCACTATCCGAAACTAAGAAAAACCCGTCCCTGCACTATCCAACACTACGAAAAATCCTTCCCTGCACTATCCGAAACTAAGAAAAACCCTTCCCTGCACTATCCAAAACTAAGAAAAACCCTTCCTGTCACTATCCGAAACTAAGAAAAACCCTTCCCTGCACTATCCGAAACTAAGAAAAACCCTTCCCTGCACTATCCGAAACTAAGAAAAACCCTCCCTGCACTATCCGAAACTAAGAAAAACCCTTCCCTGCACTATCCGAAACTAAGAAAAACCCTTCCCTGCACTATCCGAAACTAAAAAACCCTTCCCTGCACTATCCGAAACTAAGAAAAACCTTTCCCTGCACTATCTGAAACTAAGAAAAACCCTTCCCTGCACTATCCGAAACTAAGAAAAACCCTTCCCTGCACTATCCGAAACTAAGAAAAACCCTTCCCTGCACTATCCGAAACTAAGAAAAACCCTTCCCTGCACTATCCGAAACTAAGAAAAACCCTTCCCTGCACTATCCGAAACTAAGAAAAACCCTTCCCTGCACTATCCGAAACTAAGAAAAACCCTTCCCTGCACTATCGAAACTAAGAAAAACCCTTCCCTGCACTATCCGAAACTAAGAAAAACCCTTCCCTGCACTATCCGAAACTAAGAAAAACCCTTCCCTGCACTATCCGAAACTAAGAAAAACCCTTCCCTGCACTATCCGAAACTAAGAAAAACCCTTCCCTGCACTATCCGAAACTAAGAAAAACCCTTCCCTGCACTATCCGAAACTAAGAAAAACCCTTCCCTGCACTATCCGAAACTAAGAAAAACCCTTCCCTGCACTGTCCGAAACAAAAAAAAAAGCTTTTTGTGCCGGGTTACATTTAATAAATCTACCTGTTCTGGCAGGTTTTATTGGAAACATTTTGGGATACACTCGACTTTGTGATCACTTTTTATTTTAAGTGATTGAGGACGTGGAAAGACCCAAAAAAAAGTCCTTTTAGTGTTAGGATTTTTTCTTACGCCGTGCAGGATGAATTATGTTATATTTTGAGAGATGGGACTTTTGTGGATTCAGCGACACCAATTCTATTCTTTTATTTATTTTCTAAAACGTTTGTTTTTTAAACTTAAACTTGTAGTCCTCTAAGAGGACCTGACCACCGCGGGGAATGATCACTTGTCCACTTTTCTGCAAAACGAATTTAACCTATGAATTTACCAATATGGCCCTTCTATTACTCCCTCCCTATGGCAGCAACTGAGGCCTTCACTAGGCCCCTGACTGTAATGGCAACCACTCAGCACCCGGTGATCGCTGTTGCATCAAAATGGTTTAAAGCCCGGACTCTGAGTTACAGCTTCTCACAAAAGTAAGTACACCCCTCACATTTCTGTAAATATTGTCTTCTATCTTTGCATAGGACAACACTGAGGATCTGACCCTGATACAATGTAGTCAGTGCCCGGCTTGTATCACAGGGGGATGTGGGGTCCTCAAAATACCTCAGCACAGCCATCAATGTCTAACCCGCTGGCAACAAAAGTGAGGACACCCCCGAGTGACAACAAAAGTGAGGACACCCCTAAATGACAGCACAAGTGAGTACACACCTAAGTGACCACAAAAGTGAGGACACCCCTAAGTGAGAATGAACAAATTGTGCCCAAGGTTTGAATATTCTGTGTGGCCCCCATTATTTTCCAGCTCTGCCTTATCTCTCTTGGGAATGGAGGTCACTAGAGCTTCACAGGTTGCAGCCACAGGACTCCTCTTCCCTCCTCCATGACGACATCACAGAGCTGGTGGACGGTAGCGACCTTGTGCTCCTCCACCTTCTGTTTGAGGAGGCCCCACAGATGCTCCATAGGGTTTAGGTCTGGAGACGCTTGGCCAGTCCAGGACCTTTACCCTCATTGTCTTTAGTAAGGCAGTGGGGGTCTTGGAGGTGTTTGGGGTCATTATCATGTTGGATACTGCCCTGAGGCCCAGGAGGGAGAGGATCATGCTCTGCTTCAGGATGTCACAGTACATGTTGGCATTCATGGTTCCCTCAATGAAGTGTAGCTCACCACAGCCGGCAGCACTCGTGCAGCCCCAAACCATAACACTCCCACCACCATGCCTGACTGTAGGCAGACACACTTGTCTTTGTACTCATCACCTGTTTACCGCCACACACGCTTGACACCATCTGAAACATATGAGTTTATCTTGGTCTCATCAGACACAGGACACAGTCCCAGTAATCCATGTCCTTAGTCTGCTTGTCTTCAGCAAACTGTTTTCTGCTTTCTGGTGCATTTAGAAGAGGCTTCCTTCTGGGACAACAGCCATGCAAACCAATTGGATGCAGTGTGCGGCTTATGGTCTGAGCACTGACAGGCTGACCTCTCACCCCTGTAACCTCTGCAGCAATGCTGGCAGCTTTTATCTCTGGATATTATGTACGTGCACTCAACTTCTTTGGTCGACCATGGCGAAGTCTGTTCTGAGTGGAGTCTGTCTTGGTAAACCGCTGTATGGTCTTGGCCTCCGCGCTGCAGCTCAGTGTCAGGTTGTTAGCCCCCGCGCTGCAGCTCAGTGTCAGGGGGTTGGCATCTTCCTATAGCCTCGGCCATCTTTATGTAGAGCAGCTATTCTTTTTTTTTTTTAGATCCTCAGACAGTTCTTTGCCATGAGAGAGTGTGAGAGCGATTACACCAAATTTACCACACCTGCTCCCCATTCACACCTGAGACCTTGTGACACTGACGAGTCACATGACACCTTGTAAATTGTGCACAGTTTGTCCATTGTCACTTAGGGGTGTACTCACTTTTGTTGTCACTTAGGGGTGCACTCACTTTTGTTGTCACTTAAGGGTGCACACACTTTTGTGGTCACTTAGGGATGTACTTACTTTTGTTGTCACTTAGGGGTGTCCTCACTTTTGTTGTCACTTAGGGGTGCACTCACTTTTGTTGTCACTTAGGGGTGTACTCACTTTTGTTGTCACTTAGGGGTGTCCTCACTTTTGTTGTCACTTAGGGGTGCACTCACTTTTGTTGTCACTTAGGGGTGCACTCACTTTTGTTGTCACTTAGGGGTGTACTCACTTTTGTTGTCACTTAGGGGTGCACTCACTTTTGTTGTCACTTAGGGGTGTACTCACTTTTGCTGTCACTTAGGGGTGCACTCACTTTTGTTGTCACTTAGGGGTGCACTCACTTTTGTTGTCACTTAGGGGTGCACTCACTTTTGTTGTCACTTAGGGGTGCACTCACTTTTGTTGTCACTTAGGGGTGTCCTCACTTTTGTTGTTAACGGTTTAGACATTGATGTCTGTGCTGAGGTATTTTGAGGACCCCACATCCCCCTGTGATAGAAGCCGGGCACCGACTACTTTACATTGTATCAGGGTCAGATCCTCAGTGTTGTATAAATACAATATTTACAGAAATGTGAGGGGTGTACTTACTTGTCTGAGATACTATATGTAATAATACATATTGTTTGTACATTAGCAGCCTATTAGTGATGTCTGCCTATATTATAGAGTATATTAGTGTGACGGCCATTAATGTTACCTGAGCTGTAACCTTACGGTCTAGAGCCCCAATGCTAGATCTGTACCTCCCCCTCCCCCCAGCAGTTATATCACTGGTGTCTGCTTGTGCTTTACAGGGGTCTGTGGGTTCCCTTAGGCACCGGGGTCTAGGTGCCCCTTATACCCCTGCAGCCCCTGCAGCTACACACCTGACTTTAGCACCTTAGCCATAGGGTGGTCGCCCGGCTGTTCCCCGGAGGATATGCTGAGCTTTGTAGTGCGATATCCCCTCCTCTGCTCCTGTGACTGAAGTTGTTACATTGTATTCGCGCCAATAGAGTTTCACAGAAGAGATGTTTTTGTGACTTCACCGTGTGTCCCATTGTGTTCTGCAGAAATATCCCATTGTATCTCCAAGGTTGCTTTATCTCAGGGCACATTCCTAATATTCAGCTGGACACAGCTGCCTCCCCCTCGTCTACAGAACCGGCCAACACTGATCCCCAGCCAGGGACCTATAGCAATAGTATAACGCCCTCCATCAGGCTGCTGTCCGCACCGGGACGCCAGGCCCTGGCTAGAAGACATTTGGGTGATAGGTGTTAGGACCGGCGGGCAGAGTCGCACAGTGAAGAAGTGTCACCAGGATGGACTTGTAAGTTGATGGAAAAAGCTTGACAACGAGTGAGGAGTCAGTTTCCAGAGACTGTTAGTGGGTTGGTGCAGAGTCTAAAGTATCCTCCCTCTCATCTGCCTTAAAGGGGTTTTCTCACCACAGTGATTAGCTTCTAACATGTAGGGAAAGGTAACTGAAGAATGTTTCTAAATACATTGCTTTGTCAATTTTGCTTTCAATATCATACAAACATGACTCATATTTTAACAGTTTTCATGTCCAAAAATTGGCTTCGCCGCGGCAGTTTTTAGGCGCATTCAAATCAGCATAAAGTGCGCCAGAAAGTACGATCCTCTCAAAAATCTGGCGTCAGGCATACCTTGCATAGTAAACTTAGTAAACTTAATGTGCATTGCGCAAATCGCAGCGCATATCCTATCATTATTAGTGTATGTAATGCACCTATCGAGGCGCATTGCACAATGGAGGCGCATATAATACCATGTTTCCCCGAGAATAAGACACCCCTGAAAGTAAGACATGGTGCATTTTTTTGGGCTGCTTGTGCTGATGTTTGTGATGTCGTCACTAAGGTATATTTATACAGGTTGATGTTTTGTTCAACAATAAATGTGAATTATTGTTCAGAAAAAAAAAAAACATCCCCTCAAAATAAGTCTTAGCTCGTCCTCAGGAGCAAAAATTAATATAAGGCACTGTCTTATTTTTGGGGAAACAGGGTATCATTACTAGTGTATGTAATGCGCCTAACAAGGCGCATTGTGCAATGGAGGCGCATATCATATCATTACTAGTGTATGTAATGCGCCTCAATAGGAGCACTGTGTTACGGAGGCGCATATCATATCATTACTAGTGTATGTAATGCTCCTCAATAGGAGCACTGAGTTACGGAGGCGCATATCATAGCATTACTAGTATATGTAATGCGCCTCAATAGGAGCACTGTGTTACAGAGGCGCATATTCATATCATTTACTAGTGTATGTAATGCGCCTCAATAGGAGCACTGTGTTACGGAGGCGCATATCATATCATTACTAGTGTATGTAATGCGCCTCAATAGGAGCACTGTGTTACGGAGGCGCATATCATATCATTACTAGTATATGTAATGCGCCTCAATAGGAGCACTGTGTTACGGAGGCGCATATCATAGCATTACTAGTGTATGTAATACGCCTCAATAGGAGCACTGTGTTACGGAGGCGCACAGCGCATCATTTTTAGGCGCATTACAATGTGTCATGCCCGGCGTATAATGCGCCTAGTGCTGGTGTACTGTGGATGGTAATTACATCTTCTCCTCACCTGTACAGGTATAAAAATTAACCAGAACATCTTCTCCCATTGACTTTAATGGGGATCGAGTTCGAGTCGAACCTCAAACCGAACACAACTAAAGTTCAAGGTTCGACTCGAACTCAAACATTTTACTGTTCGCTCGCCTCTACTGATAATCAAGCAAAGAAGTTCTGGAGCATTTCTCATTGAGAGGTTCTCTTATACTGATGTCATTGGCCAGGTCTGAACCCCACATAGTATACTGCAGGGAGCTGTGGCTTCACCTTGTCACGGGGGTCACGGATGCCGCTGCCTCCCGCGATCGCCCCCCGGCCCACTGGGTGCCGCGGCTGCCCACGACCATCCCTCTGCGGTCCTGTTCCCTGCGCCGGGTCACTTACCCGTCCGCGCTCCGGTGAACGCTGTTCCCGCCTGTCCCGGCCGCCGCGCGCGTGCCCACTGCTTAAGGTGTGCGCGCGCGACAGCTTCTCTAGATTTAAAGGGCCAGTGTCCCGATAATTGGTCAATTGTCGGGTGCTGGTTCTATTTAAGGAATACGCCCCCAGCACTTCCTGCCAGTCCGTTGGTGTGTTTTCCGTGTGTTTAGAGAGTATTGGAGTTCAGTCTTGATTACCCGTGTACCAGTCCGCCTGCTTACGTTTCCTGACCTTGCCTGTTTGCCGTCTGCCCTGACCGTCTGCCTGTCTCTGACCACGAACCTCTGCTGCCTGCCCTGACCTTCTGCCTGTCCCCGACTACGTCTCTGGATTACGTCTTTGTACCATGCTGTACCCCGGCCGCCATCGCAAGCAAGTCACGTCAGGGGTAGCGACCTGGTAGCCTCACGCCGCAGCAAGTCCATTCCGCTTTGCGGCGGGCTCTGGTGAAAACCGGGGGCTACTTAGACTCCGCTCCCTGGTGTGGCTTGACTACCATCGCTTGCGGTGGTCCAGCGAATCCACCTCTGCGTTACACACCTAGGTATCTGGACGCCCCGGTGCTGGATGGGTCAACACTGGCCAATATGGTGGCTCATAAGAATCTGCTGCTTTGAACAAATAGGATTATATGTAATCTCTACAGAGGTCCATGGTCCGGCTGCCCACAGACAACTGAAATACAACGTGTCCAGTGGGTCAAGAATGAGTCCACCTGTTGGAAATAATGAGCTCCTCCAAAGACCTGGAGAAAGCAGTGGTGCCCCCCATGGAGTCCCAAGAGACAATGTCAATGTAGAGGATCACAAAATGTGGAGGGATGTCATCACAGCAGCAATGTTATCAAGATATCGGATTTTACTGACAGCCAGTCCTAATTTTTTGGCTCTTCATTTTTCTCCTCCTCGCCTTCCAACAGCCATAACTTTGTTTTATTTTTCCATCTACACAGACATATGAGGGCTTGTTTTTTGCGAGACAAGAGGCACTTTTCAATGGTGTCGTTGACCCTACCATAGAATGTACTGGGAAACCACAAAAAAGTGGTGAAATATAAAAAAAATACTTGCGCCATGTTTGTGTGGATTTGCTTACGGCTATCACTCTTCAGTATAAATGATGTGTTGTCTGTATTCTGCAGGATGATATGATTCCGGTGATATTCAGGGTCAAATGACAAGAGGCGGGTGTTTTGAAGTTTAATATTTTTTATTATTTTTGACACTTTTAAAACATTTTTTGTTTTACATTGATATATACACTCACCGGCCACTTTATTAGGTACACCATGCTAGTAACGGGTTGGACCCCCTTTTGCCTTCAGAACTGCCTCAATGCTTCGTGGCATAGATTCCACAAGGTGTTGCAACGATTGGTACCAAGGGGCCCAAAGAGTGCCAAGAAAATATTCCCCACACCATGACACCACCACACCAGCCTGAACCGTTGATACAAGGCAGGAGGGATCCATGTTTTCATGTTTTTGACCCCAAATTCTGACCCTACCATAAATGTCGCGCAGAAATCGAGACCACGACCGGGCAATTTTTTTCCAATTTCTACTGCCCAATTTCGATGAGCTTGGGCAAATTTGGCCTCGTTTCCGTTCTTAGCTGAAGGAGTGGCCCCCCGGTGTGGTCTTTGCTGCTGTACCCAAACTGCCTAAAAGTTCGCTGTACTGTGGTTCAGAGATCTCTTCTGCTACCTGGTTTGTAACGGGTGGCTTTTTGAGTCACTGTTGCTTTCTATACTCGAACCAGTCTGCCCTTTTCTCCTTTGACTCTGGCATCAACAAGGCATTTCCGCCCACAGGAACTGCCACTCACTGGAAGTTTTTTCATTTGGACCATTACTCCTCAAACCTGAGAGATGGTGATGGCCCAGCTGAAAATCCCATGGGAGTTTTAAAAGCAGTTTAAAATACTTTTAGACCCAGCCCTTTGGCCCCAAATCCTCCTCGCACTTCCAAAGCCATACTTTTATTTTTCTTCACCCATATGAGGCTCGTTTTTGGAGACAAGGAGGTTTTAATGGTTCTTGACCCTACATGTCTACATGCCACAAATGACTAAAATTTTGCGCCATGTGGGATTGCTTGGCTTATTTAGAAATTATGTTTTTTAGCGATGAGTTTTTGGACAGGGGGTTTTTAAGTTAAATAAAGTGCACTTTCATTTTTTGTTTACTTGATAGTATATTATATAGCCCCTATAGGGTATTTGACTATAAGGGAGCTCAAATGCTTTACAAAAATATTACAGAAGGGTGAACCAAGATGGCAGTTCTATCACTTCCTGTCTAAGGCAGGAAGTAATAGAAGCACTAACATGACAGCTATGAAAGCCTTCATTAGACTTCCATTTAGCATGGTTACAGTTCAGCACCCTGTGGTCTCATCGTAGGAGGGTAGGTTAGATAGAGGATCGCTCCAGCACCTAAATGGTAATCTAGTAGGAGTCGGAGCTCTTGCTGCTGTTAACAGTGGGTGTCACCTGTAATAATCATCTGACACTTGCATCCTATGGAATGGATACAGAATATGAGCCCGCTCCATAGCTCCTTACTGACAGTAGGACGTACCATACATCAAATGTCGTTAAGGGGCTAAAGGGGTTGTCCTGTTTTAGAAGAACTTGGCTGCATTATCCCATATATTGCAATTGGGTTGGGCCTGGCTGTGTTGAAGGAAGTGGCACTGTTTTTGGAAGCAGGCGGCAATGTTTTTTTAATCCTGGTCAACCTTTGTGATGCTTCTCTGAAGCCATAAAGCATTGTTATGACTTTGATGAGCAAGACTCTGTATTTTAGGGTTGTTTCTTCTAAAAAAAAAAACAAATTTACCTCTCTCTGATATGTGGTAATGATAACAGGCTGTAACGGGTGTGGTAGTGGATCCACTGGACCCCCACAAGCGGTGGTGTAAGCCACACCAGGGAGCGGAGTCTAAGTAGGTCCGGTTTTCACCAGAGCCCGCCGCAAAGTGGGATGAACTTGCTGCGGTGGGAGTCTAACCAGGTCGCTACCCCTGACGTGACTTGCTTGCAGAGGCAGCCGAGGTATAGCGAGGTACAGAATCGTTAAGACAGGCTTGTAGTCAGGGACAGGCGGTAAGGTCAGGGCAGGTGGCAAAGGTTCGTGGTCGTAGGACGCAGCCGAGAAGGTTTGGTACACGGAAATCAGGACAAGACTCAGATAGACGCTTTCTCTGAAGGCTACTAGCACTAAAGATCCAGCGGGGACGTGCTGGAGGCGTTACCAATATATAGGGTCAGTGCCCGGCAATCAACCAATTACCGATGCACTGGTCCTTTAAATTTAAGAGAGCCGGCGCGCACGCCCTAAGGTACAGGGACGCGCACGCCCGACGGTAGAAGACCATCAGGAAGCAGGAGCATGGCTGGGTAAGTGGGACACTGCGGGGCCACGAGTGAGCCTGCGGCCCGGCCCGCGGGCCACGGCGCCACTCGTCCCCGCACGAGGGGAAAGCAGAGGGACCAAGGGATGCAGGGCTCCTCGTTACACAGGCCTGCGTACTCCAGGAGCAAATATTTACAACCACCTGGCATAATTCAGCATTGTATGATGGTATCATTCAGGATAGATGCAGAGCCACGTGGGTAGCACCGGGTGGTATCCCGTTGGCAGTTTCAGGTAATATTATTTGTATTCTCAATGCTTTGGAATTCTGTATTGTGCATTAGGCGAGATTTAGAAATGAAATCCTATCTAGGTTATCCAGCCTTACCATTGTGATGGCATATCCTCGGGATTGGCCATCAGTATTAGATTGGTGTGGGTTTAAGCAATGGTAAACGTTGAAGAGGCTTCAGTGCTCACATGAAATCCATGGCCAGGCTAGGACTGATCCACAGGAGAGTTGAGGTAACCCAAGGTGGGCCCCTGGGCATGGCAGGAAAGGGGCCACTTTTCAGGAAGAAATACAGAGGAAGAGAGCAGGAAGGAAGAAGCTAAGTGCAAAAGTCATGGACGGTCACGTAGCTATAGGGTGGGCCCAATAATCAACTCCACTGGTGAGAAATAAAAATTAACTTCACTGGTGAGCCCCAAGAATAAACTCCACTGGTGTGCCCTAAAAATCTACTCCACTGGTGGCTCCAAGAATCAACTCCACTGGTGAGCCCCAAGAATCATCTCCACTGATGGGCCCCAAGAATCAACTCCAGTGGTGGGCCCCAAGAATAAATTCCACTGATGGGCCCAAGAATCAACTCCACTGGTGGGCCACAAGAATCAACTCCACTGATGGGCCCCAAGAATCAACTCCACTGATTGTCCCCAAGAATCAACTCCACTGGTGGGCCCCAAGAATGAACTCCACTGATGGGCTCCAAGAATCAACTCCAATGATGGGCCCCAAGAATCAACTCCACTGATTGGCCCCAAGAATCAACTCCACTGGTGGGCCCCAAGAATGAACTCCACTGATGGGCTCCAAGAATCAACTCCACTGGTGGGCCCCAAGAATCAACTCCAATGATGGGCTCCAAGAATCAACTCCAATGATGGGCCCCAAGAATCAACTCCACTGGTGGGCCCCAAGAATCAACTCCACTGGTGAGCCCCAAGAATAAACTCCACTGGTCTGCCCCAAAAATCTACTCCACTGGTGGCTCCAAGAATCAACTCCACTGGTGAGCCCCATGAACGATCTCGACTGGTGGGCTCCATTAATCAACACTACTGGGGGCCCCAAGAATCAACTCCACTGGTGAGCATTAAAAATCAACTTCACTGGTGAGTCCCAAAAATCATCTCCACTGGTGAGACTTAAAAATCAACTCCACTGATGGACCCCAAGAATCAACTCCACTGATGGGCCCCAAGAATCAACTCCACTGGTGGGCCCCCAAACAAGAATAAACCCCCTCCAAATCAATTGGTGGGCCAAACCCAAGAATCAACTTCACTGATGGGCCCCAAGAATCAACTCCACTGATTGGCCCCAAGAATCAACTCCAGTGGTGGGCCCCAAGAATCAACTCCACTGATGGGCCCCAAGAATCAACTCCACTGGTGGGCCACAAGAATCAACTCCACTGATGGGCTCCAAGAATCAACTACACTGATTGGCCCCAAGAATCAACTCCACTGGTGGGCCCCAAGAATCAACTCCCCTGGTGGGCCCCAAGAATCATCTCCACTGGTGGGCCCCAAGAATCATCTCCACTCATGGGCCCCAAGAATCAACTCCACTGGTGGGCCACAAGAATCAACTCCACTGATGGGCCCCAAGAATCAACTACACTGATTGGCCCCAAGAATCAACTCCACTGGTGGGCCCCAAGAATCAACCCACTGGGGGGGCCCCAAGAATCATCTCCACTGGTCCCCCCCAAGAAAATCAATCTCCACTGGGGGGGCCCCAAGAATCAACTTCACTGGTGGGCCCCAAGAATCATCTGTACCGATGGGACCCAAGAATTAACTTCACTGGTGAGACTTAAAAATCAACTCCACTGGTGGCCCCAAGAATCAACGCCACTGATCGGCCCCAAGAATCAACACGACTGGTGGGCTCCAAGAAAAAACTCCACTGAAGAGCCCCAAGAATCAACTTGCCTGGTGGACCCCAAGAAAAAAATTCCTCTGATGGGCCCCAAGAATCTACTCCACTGAAGAGCCCCAAGAATCAACTTTTCTGGTGGGCCCCAGGAAAAAAAACTCCTCGGATGGGCCCCAAGAATCAACTCCACTGGTGGGCCCTAAGAATCAACTCCACTGATGAGCCCCAAGAACCAACTCCACTGGTGGGCCCTAAGAATCAACTCCACTGGTGGGCCCCAAGAATCAACTACACTGGTGAGACTTAAAAATCAACTTCACTGGTGGGCCCCAGGAATCAACTCCTTTGGCGGGCCCCAGGCTTCCAGATCTGATATTGGCCAGTTGATCTGCAGGGTTTCCAAGAGTTGGACTCCCATAAGTCTAACATTGATGACCTATCCTTCGAATAGATCATCAAGTCTGGAAAACTTTTCAAGGGTATACAGAAAGCCAGAAAACCTATAAGAACAGCGCTGGGAGTAACTGGATAAAACAATAACGATATAGATCAAGATATGTGAAGCAGGAAGGATGTCCTGAAGACATACAGTATGTGGACTTTGTAAACCAAGGAGGCAAATATAAACATAAAAATCATAATTTTCATCCATAAACTTGATCTATGAGATAGAATGGATTAAGAGAACATGAAAACACGTGTGAGGAGCTCCCAGACATTTGTGGAGTATTTTTACAGCTCACGGAGATTACATCCATTTCTGTAAAGTAAATATTCTTTTATTGCTCATTACTATTGGCTCAGCTCCAACTGCCCAAATCTCAAAAACAATAAAAATCGAACAAACAGAAAGCAGGGCGAGTTGTAAAGAGGCAAAGTCTATCTGATCCTTGGAAGCAGTGTTGGACGTAGGCCCAGCAGAGGAGTCGGAATGACCCTTCATCTATACAAACCATGCCCATGACCACTAAAGACCGAATCGTAATTTTTTTGTTATCATTGTACACATAGGACCCATCATCATCATCAAGGTCTAAAAAGCTAAATGGGACTCATTGTAGGAGAAAAGTGATGGCTCAGAAATCACCTCCAAATGAAGTTGTCTTCTTAATAACCGAGCGAGAGTCTAGGCACAACCGAAGGACGTTCTGGAACTCCCATGGGCCTGTATGACCTTCTTTAGGTGTTGCTGGAATAGGTCTTCTGATTTTAAAGCAATGTGGACAAACATGGCAAAATATTTAGGATTCAAGACATCCCGAACACAGATTCCACGAAAGCCCATTCTGGAAACCACCTACAGGAGCCAAATGCCTCTAGATTGCATGGGGTTAGGGTTAACCCCAAAACGCCAACCCTCAGTCTCTAGAAAACAGTTAGAGGAACCAAATGCTTCCTAATTGCATGGGTTAAGGTTACTCTCAAAAGCCTAAGGCTAGGTCTACACGGCATTGGACAAAAAACGTTCAGTCCAGTTCATGTCAAAAACAACTAAAAAAAATGACTTTTTTGATGCTTTTTTGGTGCTCTAGTGTTGAGCCAAAGGAAGAAACCCCCCTCCCCCCCCCCCCAAGAGGTAGAAGCCGATTTTCCTAATTTTAGGGGAAAAATTCCATCCCGACCCCAATCTGGCAATCAGAATAAATCCCTGGTTCAGCAACCCTTCATTGATATTGGCATTGTATATAATGGTTGGTGGCACATGTGATATGACCTGAATGCAAATAGGATACACACAGGGACGTCTATTCCAATGGGCAGGGTAGGTGGTTGCCCGAGGGCCCCATGAGCCCATGGACCCTACCGAACAGCTGCCTACCCTGCCCAGCAGTATTGTGGGTTCTACCTGGGCTGGTGTCTGACAACTCCATGTTCTCTATATGGCGGTGTTGTAGGCTATACCTGAGCTGGTGTCTGACCTCTATCTGGTCTCTATATGGCGGTGTTGTAGGTTATACCTGAGCTGGTATCTGATTTCTATGTGGTCTCTAGGTGGCGGTGTTGTAGGTTACACCTGAGCTGGTTTCTGACCTCTATGTGATCTCTATATGGCAGTGTTGTAGATTATACCTGAGCTGGTGTCTGACCTCTATGTGGTCTCTATATGGTGGTGTTGTAGGTTATACCTGAGCTGGTGTCCGACCTCTATGTGGTCTCTATATGGCGGTGTTGTAGGTTATACCTGAGCTGGTGTCTGACCTCTATGTGGTCTCTATATGGTGGTGTTGTAGGTTACACCTGAGCTAGTGTCTGACCACTATGTGGTCTCTATATGGTGATATTGTATATTATACCTGAGCTGGTGTCTTACCTCTATGTGGTCTCTATATGGTGGTGTTGTAGGTTACACCTGAGCTGGAGTCTGACCTCTATGTGGTCTCCATATGGCGGTGTTGTAGGTTATACCTGAGCTGGTGTCTGATCTCTATGTGGTCTCTATATGTCGGTGTTGTAGGTTATAAATGAGCTTGTGTCTGACCTCCCTGTGGACTCTATATGGTGGTGTTGTAGGTTATACCTGTGCTGGTGTCTGACCACAATGTGCTCTCTATATGGCGGTGTTGTAGGTTATACCTGAGCTGGTGTCTGACCTCTATGTGGTCTCTATATGGTAGTGTTGTAGGTTACACCTGAGCTGGTGTCTGACCTCTATGTGGTCTCTATATGGCGGTGTTGTAGATTGTACCTGAGCTGGTGTCTGACCACTACGTGATCTCTATATGGCGGTGTTGTAGGTTTTACCAGAGCTGGTGTCTGACCTCTATGTGGTCTCTATATGGAGGTGATGTAGGTTATACCTGAGCTGGTGGTGCTATGTGGTCTCTATATGGTGGTGTTGTAGGTTATACCTGAGCTGGTGTCTGACCTCTATGTGGTCTCTATATGGCGGTGTTGTAGGTTATACCTGAGCTGGTATCTGACCTCTATGTGGTCTCTATATGGCAATGTTGTAGGTTATACCTGAGCTGGTATCTGACCTCTATGTGGTCTGTATATGGCAGTGTTGTAGGTTATACCTGAGCTGGTGTCTGACCTCTCTGTGGTCTCTATATGGCGGTGTTTTTAGGTTTATACCTGAGCTGGTGTCTGACCTCTATGTGGTCTCTATATGCGGTGTTGTAGGTTAAAATCTCAGCTGGTGTCTGACCTCTCGGTGGTCCCCTATATGGCGGTGTTGTAGGTTATATCTGAGCTGGTGTCTGACCTCTATGTGGTCTCTATATGGCATTGTTGTAGGTTATACCTGAGCTGGTGTCTGACCTCTATGTGGTCTCTATATGGCGGTGTTGTAGATTGTACCTGAGCGGTGTCCCGACATCTATGTGGTCTCTATATGGTGATGTTGTAGGTTACACCTGAGCTGGTGTCTGACCTCTATGTGGTCTCCCCTATGGCGGTGTTGTAGGTTATACCTGAGCTGGTGGTGCTCTGTGGTCTCTATATGTCGGTGTTGTAGGTTATAAATGAGCTTGTGTCTGACCTCCCTGTGGACTCTATATGGTGGTGTTGTAGGTTATACCTGAGCTGGTGTCTGACCACTGTGTGGTCTCTATATGTCGGTGTTGTAGGTTATACCTGAGCTGGTGTCTGACCACTATGTGGTCTCTATATGGTAGTGTTTTTAGGTTACACCCGAGCTGGTGTTCTGACCCCTTTTGTGGTCTCTAAATGGCGGTGTTGTAGATTATTTCCTGAGCTGGTGTCTGACCACTACGTGATCTCTATATGGCGGTGTTGTAGGTTTTACCAGAGCTGGTGTCTGACCTCTATGTGGTCTCAATATGGAGGTGATGTAGGTTATACCCAAGCTGGTGGTGCTATCTGGTCTCTATATGGTGGTGTTGTAGGTTATACCTGAGCTGGTGTCTGACCTCTATCTGGTCTCTATATGGCGGTGTTGTAGGTTATACCTGAGCCAGTGTCTGACCTCTATGTGGTCTATGTATGGTGGTGTTGTAGCTTATACCTGAGCTGGTGTCTGACCTCTATGTTGTCTCTATATGGTAGTATTGTAGGTTATACCTGAGCTGGTGTCTGACCTCTATATGGTCTCTATATGGCGGTGTTGTAGGTTATACCTGAGCTGGTGTCTTACCACTGTGTGGTCTCTATATGTCGGTGTTGTAGGTTATACCTGAGCTGGTGTCTGAACTCTATGTGGTCTCTATATGGTGGTGTTGTAGGTTATACCTGAGCTGGTGTCCGACCTCTATGTGGTCTCAATGGCGGTGTTGTAGGTTATACCTAGCTGGTGTCTGACCTCTATGTGGTCTCTATATGGTGGTGTTGTAGGTTACACCTGAGCTAGTGTCTGACCACTATGTGGTCTCTATATGGTGATATTGTATATTATACCTGAGCTGGTGTCTTACCTCTATGTGGTCTCTATATGGTGGTGTTGTAGGTTACACCTGAGCTGGAGTCTGACCTCTATGTGGTCTCCATATGGCGGTGTTGTAGGTTATACCTGAGCTGGTGTCTGATCTCTATGTGGTCTCTATATGTCGGTGTTGTAGGTTATAAATGAGCTTGTGTCTGACCTCCCTGTGGACTCTATATGGTGGTGTTGTAGGTTATACCTGTGCTGGTGTCTGACCACAATGTGCTCTCTACTGGGGGCCCCAAGAATCAACTCCACTGGTGAGCATTAAAAATCAACTTCACTGGTGAGTCCCAAAAATCATCTCCACTGGTGAGACTTAAAAATCAACTCCACTGATGGACCCCAAGAATCAACTCCACTGGTGGGCCCCCAAAAATCAACTTCACTGGTGGGCCCCAAGAATCAACTCCACTGGTGGGCCACAAGAATCAACTCCACTGATGGGCCCCAAGAATCAACTCCACTGGTGGGCCACAAGAATCATCTCCACTGGTGGGCCCCAATAATCAACTTCACTGATGGGCCCCAAGAATCAACTCCACTGATAGGCCCCAAGAATCAACTCCAGTGGTGGGCCCCAAGAATCAACTCCACTGATGGGCCCCAAGAATCAACTCCACTGGTGGGCCACAAGAATCAACTCCACTGATGGGCTCCAAGAATCAACTCCACTGATTGGCCCCAAGAATCAACTCCCCGGTGGGCCCCAAGAAAACAACTCCCTGGTGGGCCAAGAATCATCTCCACTGGGGGCCCCAAGAAGCATCTCCCCTGTTGGGCCCCAATAATCAACTCCACTGGTGGGCCACAAGAATCAACTCCACTGATGGGCCCCAAGAATCAACACACTGATTGGCCCCAAGAATCAACTCCACTGGTGGGCCCCAAGAATCAACTTCACTGGTGGGCCCAAAAATCATCTCCACTGGTGGGCCCCAAGAATTTACTCCACTGGGGGAGCCCCAAGAATCAACTTCAATGGGTGGGCCCCAAGAATCAAACTGTACCGATGGGACCCAAGAATTAACTTCCCTGGTGAGACTTAAAAATCAACTCCACGGGGGGCCCCAAGAATCAACTCCACTGATCGGCCCCAAGAATCAACACGACTGGTGGGCTCCAAAAAAAAACTCCACTAAAGGGCCCAAGAATCAACTTGCCTGGTGGACCCCAGAAAAAAATTCCCTGATGGGCCCCAAGAACCACTCCACTGAAAGCCCCAAGAATAAACTTTTCGGGGGGCCCCCAAAAAAAAAACCCTCGGGGGCCCCAAGAATCAACCCCACTGTGGGCCCAAAGAATCAACTCCAGATACCCCCAAAAATCAATCCACTGGGGGGCCAAGAATCAACTCCACGGGGGGGCCCCAAAATCAACTAAAATGGTGAACTTAAAATCAACTTCACTGGTGGGCCCCAGGAAAAACTCCTTTGGGCGGGCCCCAGTTTTCCAGATCTGTTTTGGCCATTGATCTGGGGGGTTTCCCAAGGTTGGACTCCCAAAGCAAACATTGATGACCTATCCTTCGAATAGATCATAAAAGTTGGAAAATTTTAAGGGTATACAAAAACCAGAAAACCCTATAAGAACGCGCGGGGGAGAAACTGGATAAAACAATTCGATATAGATAAAAGATATGTAAAGCGGGGAAGGATGCCTGAAGACATCAGTAGTGGATTTGTAAACCGGGAGGCAAATATAAAATAAAAATCATAATTTTCATCATAAATTTGACCATGAGATAGAAGGGATTAAGAGAACATAAAAACCGTGGAGGCCCCCAGACTTTTTGTGGAGTATTTTTACAGCCACGGAGATTACATCCTTTTGTAAAGAAAATATTTTTTTTATTGCTCATTACTTTTGGGCTCAGCCCCAACTGCCCAAATCTCAAAAACAATAAAAATTAACAAACAGAAAGCGGGGATTGTAAAGAGGCAAAGCTACTGATCCTTGGAAGCAGTGTTGGCGTGGCCCCAGCAAGGAGTCGGAATGCCCTTCATCTATACAACCATCCCAGAACCAAAAGACCGAATCGTTTTTTTTTTGTTATCATTTACAATAGGACCCATCTCATCATCAAGGCTAAAAGCTAAAGGGGGCTCATTTTGGGAAAAAGTGAGGGCAAGAAATCACCCCAAATGAATTTGTTTTTAAATAACCACGAGAGTCTGGGCACAACCAAAGGACGTTCTGGAACTCCCAGGGGCCGTAACCTTCTTAGGTTTTGCGGGAATAGGTTTCTGATTTTAAACAATGTGGACAAAAATGGCAAAAATTTTTGGATTCAAACATCCCGAAAACAGATTCCCGAAAACCCATTCGGAAACCCCCTACGGGGCCAAAACCCAGATTGCATGGGGGTTTGGGTTAACCCCAAAACGCCAACCCTCATTCTAGAAAAAAGGGGAAAAAACCCAAAAATTTAATTCATTTAAAGGCCCCCAAACCAAGGAGGCAAAAAGGGCGGACAAAAAAGTTCAGCCATCATTAAAAAAACAAAAAAAAAAATGATTTTTTTTGATGCTTTTTGGTGCTCTAGTGTTGACCCAAAGGGAAAAAACCCCCCCTCCCCCCCCCCCATAGGTAGAAGCCTATTTATTTTTAGGAAAAAAAAATTCTTCCCCGACCCCAACGGGCAATCAGAATAACCCCGGGTTCAGCAACCCTTCTTTGTTTTTGGATTGTATATAAGGTTGGTGGCACATGGAAGCCCTGAAGCAAATAGGATAACACAGGAGTCTTTCCAAGGGGGAGGTGGTTGCCCAGGGCCCCAGAGCCCATACCCTCCCGAACAGTTGCCTCCCCCTCCCAGCATATTGGGGTTTCCCCCCTGGGTGGTTCTGCAACTCCATGTTCTTTTTTGGGCGTGTTGTGGGCATACCTGACTGGGTCTGACCTCTATCGGGCTCTTAGGGGCGGTGTTGTAGGTTATCCCTGAGCGGTATCTGCTTTCTATGTGGTCTCTGGTGGCTGTTGTAGGGTTACACCTGAGCTGGTTTTGACCTCTAGTGATTTATATGGCAGTGTTGTAGATTATACCTGAGCTGGGTCGACCTCTATGTGGCCAAAGGGGGTTGTTGTAGGTTATACCTGATGGTGTCCGACCTTATGGGTCTCAAGGGCGGTGTTGTAGGTTATCCCTAGGGGTTGACCTCTATTGGTCTCTATTGGGGGTGTGTAGGTTACACCGAGCTAGGTCTGACCACTATGGCCCTTATAGGTGATATTGTATATTATACCTGACTGGGGTTTTACCATTGGTCCTATATTGGTGTTGTGGTTTACACCTGAGCTGGGTCTGACCTCTATGTGGTCTCCTTTTGGCGGTGTTGTGGGTTTTATACCTGAGTGGTTTTGATCTCATGTGGTCTCTATATGCGGTGTTGTGGGTTATAAAGACTTGTGTCGACCCCCCTGTGGCCCCTTATTGGTGGGTTGTGGGTTATATGTTCTGGTGTCTGCCACAAGTGATCTCAAAATTTGGCGGTGTTGTATTTTATCCCTGAGCTGTTGTCTGCCCTTTATGGGCCCTCTATATGCAGTGTAGGTTATACCTGACGGGTGTCTGATCATTAGTGGTCTCTAAGGGCGGGTTGTGGGGTTATACCTGAGCTGGTGTCTGACCTCTATGTGGTCTCTTTTGGTAGTGTTGTAGGTTACACCTGAGCTGGTGCGCCCCTCTAGGGTTCTATATGGCGGTTTAATTAACCTGAGCGGTGTCTGACCACTGGATCCTATATGGGGGGTTTTTTGTAGGTTTTTCCAACTTGTCTGACCTCTTGTTGTCTCTATAGGAGGAATGTAGGTTATCCCTGAGCTGTGGGCTCTGTGGTCTCTTATGGTGGTGTTGTGGTTATCCCGAGCTGGTGCGACCTCTTTTGGGTCTCTATA